>OLMO02000278.1:8743274-8819327 GCA_900291935.2 Cassiopea xamachana | reverse complement strand
GTATGGATGCTATTATTGTATGGATAGCTGCTTCAGGAAGCAACATGAAAATAAAAGGTGGGAGGCATCAGTGTTTCTTCACGAAGCTAGAGGCATTAGTATAACTAATTAGATTGCGTTTATAGATCAATGGATAGTATTTATTTGGAACAAAAGCTTGTGCTTGCATTAGATAGGCTTACTTTTCTGGATCTAAGTTTATTTTGTATCATTGAATGTCAAAACCACGAGATCCGACTCTCATGCTATGAACACGTAGATCCGAATGTATGAGTTTAATGATTCAAGTATAATTTCGACCAAAGTAAATAAACTCGAGCGTGCACAGCTGTTTTAGTATGGGTGGTAAAAACGCTCCGAAAACATGTGAAATTGGCCTAAATTTAGCTTCGAAAGCCGTTTGTTGATGAAATCGCAGCCTTCTATTGGCTGAGACGTCAAGGAGAATTTGGTTGTGAGCAAATGTATTAACCAATCAAGATTTGAGCGCTATGCTGGTTCTGGACTACAATAATTGTCTACTTCCTACAAGAGCAAACAACGTGTATTTGTACAACAGCGAACCATGTTTTGTGTTTTCTATCAAAAAATTATTTTTCTGCCTTTACTCTTCAATTCCCTACAGGGATTTGGAAGACAGAAAAAATACAATAAAAAGTTGTTAGCAATGTACAAATCACAGCTTAGAATACGTCTTTAGGTTTACTACAGATTCTCAGCACTAGGTTTGACTAGAACTTGAGATGAATAACGAGGGATTCTAGCTTGTAAGACATGTTTCAATTGTATCATAGACATCTTCAGTTACAGATTGGTCATATTCTATATGTATTTGCGTATGACTATATAGAAAATATATTATAACACAAACAATTAACTTTTCTATATAATTATATACACAAATGAAATATGACTACTCTGCAACTGGCAATTTCCTGTGAGAAAAAACTCAGCGAAATTGTTGTCGCGAAATTTTCGAGCGAACAATTTCTCGAGAAATAACTCGCATGTCAATTTCCAGTTGGCAAAATTTCTCTGCGAAATCCCTCCGTGAAATAATTCAATTGCCTTGTAAACTCGTCGTGCAAGGAGATTTTGATGTCCGCCTTGCGTTAACATTAAAAACAAAGAAAAAATATACAAGGGACCTGGGATTACAGAGTATTTTTATATCGAAAGGAGAGAATTACAATCTCGATATAAAACTTCATGGTCCTGCAGCAATCTTCATTTGTCTAGATTCCACCTCTCTATTTGATTGCAACAAATTGATGAAGACAAAAAACCTTTCTGAATTATTGCAGTAGCATTTCCATTTTATAGGATGAACGATCTCGTGTTGCCACTTCTATTTAGGCCATTTCGCAGTTTCTACTTACATCACAAACGCTGGAATGTGGCACCTTGTCAAGCCGATATGGACTGTGACTAGTCTGTGAAAGAATTTCGTAAGCGAAATGAGAAAAGTTTGAATTCAAGTCAACTTTTTTGGCCGAGAAATATTTCGCCCAAACTCTCAGCCAAATATCACAGTACATGCCTGTGAAGTAATTCGCTCGAAGCATTTGACATTTAGCTGAGTTTCTTCTCATTGGGAATTGACCTTGACTTAAGACAGTTGATGGTTCAATCGAAACATGTCTTACACACCAAAAGTTCGTCTTTTTTATTTCAGTTCTTGCCAAACTTCAAGCTTATAAGAAACAGCAGTATAAGTTTATAAGCGTAATACAATAATTTCGACAATGAGCTGCATTCACTTAAGTATCATTGAAAAGACTCTATTTTCAGCGAGTGGTGATATTTCAACACCAGAGGTACGGACAGAATGAATCCAATTCAACACAGTCACATCAGGTAAAGCGAATTATAAAAGATTCATATGCATGGATCTTACCTTGTTGGTGTGACGTAGTTATGCCTGGACAGTTCATGGAGATACTGCAGTGACTTTTTTGAAACACTTTGGTGTATTGTGCCAAAAAGGTTTACCTAAAAATGCATAAAATTATATATTATATATATATATTATATATATATATATATATATGATATATAATATATAACATATATGCATACACACATACATACAGATATATAGATATACATACATACATACACACATACATACATATATATATATATATGTATATATATGAACATATATATATATATATATTTATATATATACATATGTATATAAATAAATATAAATAAATATATATATATATATATGTTTATATATTTATATATATATATAATATATATATATATATATATATATATATATATATATATATATATATATATATATATATATAGAGGTATGTATGTATGGATGGAACAGGGCAGTGACCCACAAAAGAAGATAGTCTTCAGCTTTTCCAGCAGTCCAGCAACCCTGGTATGTAGGTATGAAGGAAGTACTCTCATAGATGCGTAGTACAAAATTTCACGAGAGTCTCTCGTACTAAAGAGATTTGTCGAGAACCTATCAGGAAGACAGATTCTAAGACAGTGTTGAACTTATCAAAATATTTCCAGCTTTAACTGCGAAGTAGTTACTAGGAAAATCCCACAAAAGAACAACAAAGGCACTAGCATTATTAAAGTGCTTTTGAATACAATTTAAAGCATTGCAAACCGCACGATAAGTTTTATACTATAAGTTCACATTTTTTTTCTAAATAATGGAAATTACAATGGTAAAGCAAAAAGTTAAAAAAATAACATATGTAACAAAGCAGCATCTATACATTTATAATTTGCCTAGTCATGACAGGGTGAATTTGAAAAGCATACCAATCCAGCAATATTGATTTTCTTTGGATCAATTTCTGGCATTTCCATTAAAAATGTGTTGGCTACTGACTTCAAAGCTTGATCAGGCCATTCTGAGAACCAATCAATGGTACAGCACGTGACAAGAGATGGGAACTGTCGTAGGCGGGCTCGAAAAATCTCCCCTATTGGACTGAAAATAGAGGTATGGCATCAAAACGTGAAAGAGAAGCAGTTGATAACGTGGAAAGATGGATGTTTACAAAAAAAATACAGACTACATGGAAACACTTAGGCACACGTAGACACACATTGATACAGTTAGACGCACTTAGACGCACAAGCACCAACAAGTGTAAAGACACAGAGATGGCAGGACAAAGGAAGGCACAAAAACATAAATATACAAAAAAACAGAGCAGAATAAGAAGATAGACATTCACAGGTAGAAGCTAAGACAGAAGGACAATCACACTATCACATTGAATAAAGGAACAATAGCAAGCAACTCTACTCTATTTTTTTCGAGAAAACTACAACTCTTGTATTCATGAACGTAAATTTTTTTGAGAAAATAATTGACGCAGAGTACCTCATACAAATCACAAGGTGGATGTTGGCTTTGATTCTTTTGGTGTAACATGAAAAGAAATTCGCTTTTGTTGCCTGCAATCCTTCATCCACTACAATTGGCTTCATAGCATTATATATGTTGTCAAGCTCCTCCGGAGTGTAAATATTAGGAACATCACCAGAGTTCAGAATGCCGTTTATATCCTCAAGGAATGTCTCGCTTTTAATCTGATGTAAATAAAATAGGTGTTTAGGATGTCAGTGAAGTATTTTGATAAAAGTTTCAAGAACAAAATAGAATACAGTCGTGGATTTGAAGCTTGATTGAAGCTTTAGTATGAGTTTTAGAGTAATGATTTAGAGCAGGGTCCCAAATTTGCGGCCAGCGGTCATTCGCAGCCCCCCAGAACAATATTTTTCGGATCCCATGTGGATAGGAAGTATAATACTAGTGTAGCCCGTAAGAGTGGTGAACTTCTGAAAGGCTTCCCAGTCAAACCCTATCATTGTCCATCATCAGGACTAGACTAAGTTACATTAACCTCATGCAATCCACGATTCCTAGACATCAGTCGGCACTTATGCTCAGAAGGAATGATCAAAACAGTTTATAAGATTTTTTTCAATTACCTTACGTAGCCCGACCTTATCCAGGATCTATCTTTGGTAGCTCCCAGGTACAAAATGTATAATAACACTAGCATATACAACCTACTGCTAAATAGCATCGATCGTATTTGTAGAGTAATTGAGAAGATGTAAAAATAAGCTTCAACAGGAATGAGCTTTTTCCAGGCCTCCCATTCCAAATTACACAATATTTTTATGAATTACGAAACTTTTTGCTGAACTTTTAGGATACTATTCAGTGATTTTAATGACATTTTATGACACAATCTACGCTATTTATTGGTCAATTGAAATAATATCCTGAGCAATATAGCAAAATTCAACTTTCTGTGCGAAATTTCATTGTAGAGACACCTTTATAAAACAACCAAATAGTTGAGTTTTAATCTTAAGTACTTCATCATTATCTTTTGAAAAGTTACAGTCGAGGTATTAATTGTTTGCGAAAGGGCTGAAGAAATAATCAAGCCACCACTTATGAGAAAGATTTTGTCATATAATCTTTTACGACATTTTATGACATTTGGCCACTCTTTAAGATATTTTATGACAAAGTTTCAAAAATTCAAATTTTTATGACGTTTTATGATTTCATGATAGAGTGGGAGGCCTGCTATTCATATGAAGAAAGCAGCCCTAGAAACTATGACTACCTGTGTATCGCAGAACAAGAACACGATTGGATTGTTTTCAAGTCCAGCTTTCATCAAGACCTGTTTTACGTCATCTCTCCAGTCGGAAATTCCATAGTTCTTTGACAGTTCAATTTGGAATAGTTCATACTCCGCCCTACAAATAAATTTTTGCCAATTATACCATTGAAATGAAGTGCACAATAAAACACATGGATTGAAAAGCAAGAAGTAAAGCTCAACTCCAGAATACCAAAGAATACCTAAAATCAAGTGATGTCAGTGAAAATGTAGAAAAATATTTAGGAAATTGAAAGAAGCAATAGATCGCCAAACTTATATAGTAAATGCCTAAGAGACTTAAATTGGACCAGGACAGACACATTTTTCTTGAAGCTTCATGATTGGCAATGACATGACATTTGGCCAATGATTGGCAATGACGTAAAGCCTTACAAAAATATGCAATATTTTGAGTCTAAGGTGCTTTCTAGATGACAGATGCAAAAAATATTATGTTGCAATAATTCAAGTAAAAAATCTGCTTATTATATCCTCTCATTAAGCTCATTCTGATACAGTTTGCTTCAACGTACTGGTAACTAAGTTTCTACCGAAATTTTACCATAAGAATTTGCAAAACCTTAATGCTAAATTCAATGTTATTTGTACTTATATACGGCCTTAGCACAACATATATACCTCCAGAAGAGCCCTAAGAATATACAACTTACATGTGGGTAGCGAGTCTTGTCAAACTTTGTCGTCCACTTCCACCAACACCGAGCAGCAATGCGTTGCCTAACGGTTGTCTGATGATTCTGCTTATCCTAGAAATGTGTTGAATGGCATCTGTGAACAACACTAGTCTCATCTGTGACGTGTTCACCTGGTTGTAATCTTCAAGGTACTCTTCAAGGACTGTTTTCAACTGCGCAGAAAAGAGAAACTCTCAGGCAATGCCATAAATTAAAATACATAATTGCTGTTCTGCTTGATTTTTCTCTTTACTTTACTTTTTCTCAAAACAATAAATTTTAACCGCTAGCAGTATGAATTCAAAATAGAGCCTAGTGATACTTGAATACTTGGTTAGAACAGTGTCTAGTATTGAGATATGTTTCCATTCCATGTCCAGAGACACGTGCGATCACAGGAGCACGTGTCAACACAAGTGTAAAATTCCCGATGCGAGCGTGAAAAAGCCCGTGCCAACATCACTGTCAACCGTGCAGTCACGCATGCCAAATAGGAACATGTTATTGCAATTGCAACACTAGTGACTGTCACCTTTTACTTTCATAAATCTGCTTTACCCTGCTTTACCCTAAGTCAGATAGTTGACATGCTGCAGCAACAAGAAACTCTGCATTGCGGATAAACAAATCTGGGGTCACACGCGCAATTCCAAGCAAGTAAGCGCAATCACTCGTGCAAATGAGCTTGCACGTGCGAATGGGTGCTTGTGAACCAATTTCCTCCGGGCATTTCCAAGTTAGACCTATATCATAGTAACAAAAACGCTGATAAAGTAATGAAACACTAATGATCGAATAGAAGAAATAAGAAAGCAAAATGAATATTGAAATATGAGACTATTAGGTAGATGAGCTAATTTGATAATTTCTCTATAAGATTGGTGACCAACAACCAACCTTAGGAAAATCTGTAACTTCTGAGTAAATTTTAACATCTGCATTGGGGACCATGAAGTCGCCATAGATCAAGATATCATGGGTTAAAACGTCATCAACTTTTACATCAAAGGCTGACGTCAGCTTCTCATGTAGTACATTTTGAAACCATTCGCGGTCTTCTGAATTCACAAGCCTGTCTTGGAATGTCCGACAGTTTTCATGATACCTAAAATATAATCTGATCCTTAGAGATCTAGACTCTTGACAAGCATTCCTTTGTGGCAACATAAAACAGAATCCAATTGTACACTTCGTTCTTTGGCGTCTCCAAAGATACTTAATTAGAAAACAATAATAACTTACAATTCTAAGCATCCTATTGTTCGATGAATGAGCAAAATTCTAAATCATCTACTAGATAAAAATTCCTAAACATAAACTAAGAAGTTAAGCACGTGCAATTCTGTGCAGGTGAAATTTATATAACTAAATGTGCAACTTGCATAAAATCTCATTAATAGCGACAATACTCGCCAAAAGTCCGGGGGATGCTCTGCAAATTTTTAATCTGGACGGCACATTCGTCCCCCTCCTTCCCTTAAACAATGTTGGTCTTTGAGAGAAGTACATGCCGTAATGGAAAGATTTGCGTAAACAATAACGCCAAGTATCCCAGGAACAGACCAACATTGTTTTAGGGGGACGGGGGCTGCGTTCAAAGCGTAATGGTGGAAATGCTGAGAAAGCTTTAGTTTTTCATAATTTTTTGAAAGTGTCCTAAGGACTTTTGGCAAGTATTGTAGCTTGCTGTTAAAAAGATAAGTGCAAATTGTAGCTGTAAATGGAGACTGATGTGAGTAAAAGGATCTGCATCATACCACAATCTCAAAATGTCTTCTTTTGATTCCATTTTCTCAACTGTTGACATCAAAATACCTTGAAAAACTTTTGAAAGATCCCTCAGGTTAAATGTATAGTGGCTTTTTGCTGGCGTGGGCAGTAGCTACATAGATAGAAACAAAGAATTAGATATCATGAGCAGCCGTAGCCTAGCGGTGATGAACTCGACTTAGACCAACGTGGTCCTGGGCTCGAGGTCCACCACAGGTCATTGGTGACGTCAGTAAGGACATCCGATCCTAAATGTTCGTGCCAGAACCAAAGTCCTCTCAGAGGCACCTTCCAAGCCCTAAGGAATTGGGTGAAACAGGTAAAACCGAGTAAAGAATGAACTATCATGATAGGGTAACAATATCGGTAGCCAAAAACTCAACATGGCTAAAAGGATATCATTCTCCGAAGAATGCTTCAAAGCTCACCACTAAATTTTCATAATACAATAGCAAATTTTTCAATTTAAATTCACACTGATTGTATATATTGCATTTTCGATTGCTTGATGAAAGTCAGTTAATGTCAAAAACAATTGGCTTATAAAATAAAACGGAAAATTTTGTTTAAAATGATGAATTCAAGATAAGATTTAACAAATCATCATGAACAAATTTGGTGGACAAATAGAGATCTTGGCCAATTTGAAATAATGCTTCTATCTCCTAAAAGATTACTGGAAATTTCAAGCTACAAATGCATAATGTGCTTATGCTATGGTTCAGTAACTAATCAAAACTAAATTTTTGGAGCAAAGGGGTCGCCACCAATCAATATAATACTAATATCGTCTGCACATATTTCTAATAGGAAAAGGCCATTTATAGAATAATTTTATATATCAAATATACTGTAGAAGAAAATAGACTTCCCACCTGTGTGGTAATAGTGTTGTAGACTGCAATTGTGTGCTCAACTATAACATCGCCAAGTTGCTCTTTATCTGATCCAGTGTAGTGCTCTAATTGAATTGAGGTATATTATCAAACTGGCAAAGACAGTCAATATACACATCAGTATTAATATTCAAATAAGAGCATCTCGTTTTGTTATACATGTGTTATTAGCTATCAATTTAAACTGTAATTTCGTATGCTAAAAGGACTCTCCTTGATGCTTCCATTCTGTCTATGGAAAACATAAGGTGAGAACTTGCCAGAGAATAGCAAATTCATAACACATTCTAGCTACATAAAAATCTGTCGATGAATAAGTAAAACTCAAACACCGAGACGTTTTGATGTAAGGTCAAGACTTCAGAATGTACAAGGAATGCTCAGATTCAAATCAGTAAAAGAGGGGAAATTTTATGCAAATCAATCACTTAAAAATGGTCTATTTCAAATATAGCAAAAGGAAATGTGTTTTTTCTTGTTCTATATTGAAGATAAAAAGCTTACAAGGATGAGCTACCTCCAACATTACTTACAAAACACTACTGCGCTATAGAGACATTACCCTGAGGAGAAAAATATCCCTACTACCCCAAGGTCATTACATATACGACATAAAACTAAATTAACATTACAAATACAATTACAAGCTACATGCAAAGCAATAACTAAAAAGGAAACTTGTTTCCCAGTTGCTGTCGAGCTAGTGAACTCGAAAGGGTAAATGGCAATCGCCATGCTCCCAAATGCAACGTTCACACTGGCCATGATGCTAGGCCTGTGGATGATGAACTATTAGTGATCTAGTTGTGGCACTTGATATCAACTGTGGAACATAGTTACGACACAATTGGCTTCAGGTGGTGCTAACCTAAATATTCTAAGCTCTAATTCTAACAAAATATGGAATTATACATGTATCATAAGCAGATCTGCACTAACTCAAACAAACTGAAAAACTACTAAATAAGAATAATGGCTCTAAACTGGGAAAAATAAAAATCTCACCAATCCAACTGTTCAAAATAGTGGAGAATATTCGCATTTTGCTGGCATCTTCCATTTCACAGAACGACAGTAAGTTGAAATGTCTTGTGAGTCTTGGTGTTAATGGGTTGCGTCCTCCTCCAGGAGGGCCCATGGCTCCAAGTAGATTTATATCAACAAGTTCCTTAAATGCGCCTGGAAACGAGGCCAAGAAAAATCACTTATTGCAATAGAGCAAACAAAAACCAAATTATGTCAGATTCTAAAATTATAAGAAATTAAAAATCAACGTATTTCATATACAGACATGGTAATGCGGGAAGGTGGAGGAAAGTAATTAATGTAAAATGTATATTTGCAACACCAAGTTTTTAAATAGCATGCTTCATCAAATTGTTGGCTTGTTATTGGTTAGCAAATACCGACCATAATTTGAATATTAAGGTATGAAAATTTATAACGTGGATGCTTGAGGGAAGGTCCATCAGAAGAAAATAAATCATCTATATAATCCAGATAACAAAGCGTCATAAAACTTTGAAGACTATGATAGGTCCTGTAATGAAAAAATAAGAGTACTAAAGCTTTCTTACCAATTTGTTTCCTGTCGTACCATCCACCATGATCACAGTATTGTCGAAGTAATTCTATGGGTGGCTGCGCACCATAAATTTCAACTGCAGG
The DNA here is from genome assembly GCA_900291935.2 of Cassiopea xamachana. Classification (NCBI taxonomy): domain Eukaryota; kingdom Metazoa; phylum Cnidaria; class Scyphozoa; order Rhizostomeae; family Cassiopeidae; genus Cassiopea; species Cassiopea xamachana. The sequence continues at coordinate 8,809,619 of OLMO02000278.1, read as the reverse complement.
CATGTTCAGGTCATCGATGAAAAGAACGAAACTTTTTCCAAGTGGAGGACCAAACATTCCCTTTCGCCTATTACCGCGGAGAGAACATTAAACAGTTGGAAAAACTTAATATCTGTCTTGAAAAACGTTCAGATTTATCTCAATATTATCTATTTGCTCCGCCCATTCTATTTGGGTTCCAGCAAAACTGTTTTCATCTTAAAGTATCTAAAAGAATTTAACTAAATCTAGCTGCAGTTTCAGCAAATAAAAGACAAGTTATTATCTAACGCCAAATAATTTTACCAAAAGTAATCAAACTATGCACAATCCACACCAATAAAAACCTCAAGAAAAGTAGAATAACTACGTTCAAAAAAGAGCATAATAGAAACGGCCTGAAGGTCGATTCCTCAAAAATTGCTTTGAAGAATATAATATGTTCAAAATACCGCTTATCTAGCTTTGCATCTATCATATCTTGGGTCTGATTCGCTGATGTACGCGCTGAGAATGAAATAAAATGCGACATATATTCTTGTGGCATTCCGCTCAGCAATTTGTTGCTGATGCAAAGAGTTTTTCCAGAGCCTGTTGGGCCGACACACAATACCTAAAAAAGACAATAAGAGTTAAAAAGCAAGTAGATACAATGTATAATTCAATATTTCATCAACAATTATGTCAAGAAATAAGACACACAAGTAACATGGCAAATGCAGCTATAATAAATGCGGAAACAGAATAGTTTACCTCAACAAAATACTGAATTATATTCAACAGACATGATATGCTATGATATGGTAAAAACTTTTAAAGAGAACTCCCCAGTGACCTACAGGTGCTTTTCATGGGGGGTCCTCAAAATTAGAATCTACAATGTAGGAACAGAGTGCAACAGTCCCCATAGCAATGAGAACTCTTACTCACCATGGCCTAAAGTTGAGTACGAAATGCAAACTCAAAGGCTTGTTTACATAAATCAGTGAAAATACACTGAAAAAAAATGTAAAAACTGACACCATCAGAAAGCTTCATGGAAACAAGTTAAAACGTCTGTACTACCTTTTTGTTGTTCATCAGAAGCTTTTCAATGAGGTATGCACCTCTTACAAAGTCCATAGTTGGCACAATTATATCAGAGTAACTCATCTCAGGTGACAAAATAGGCACTGGAATATTTTTCATCCAATTGATCCATCTCATCTAAAAATGCAAAGGAATCAAAGTTATGAAGATTTGCTGAAACTTCTAGCTATTTGAATTTTAGTCCTAAGTTTAGAGAAAGCATCACAAAAGATAATTTACTAAATATATGAAGAAAGCTTACATTGTTAACCTATGAGTCCAGCGATGGAAGAGTGTAGAAAAACAAAAGGTGCAATTGTGACAAATATGACAATCGTGGAGATCTCTGAAGAGCTATATAACAGAAAATAAGGACTTGCTGAGGAAGTTGGTGATTATGAGAGATGTTTTATTTGTTTATTGAAAAGAGTAAAAGAAATAAGATATAGCAAGATGTTAAAAAACATACCTCTCCCCTTTTCCCTGCTTCATCGTCATCATCTGTGCCACTATTTGATATACCACCATCGTCAAAGCGATAGTCATACACAAGTCCTTCGTCTGGAATTTTCAGGGCGATCTATAAAATTTCAAATAAAGACTAAGCGTCCTTCAAAGAAAAATAAGATTTACATTGAAATTATTTCCAAGTCGGTTAGGTGCCTTGCTGAAAGGAAACATCTGTACAAAAATCTTAGAGCTACTTTCTACAGGCATTTGTCACTAGAGGATCAACACGAAATTTAATCAGCAAGTTGATACAAGTCGCTCTATGTATTTAAACTGACAAAGAATTTAGTTGCATGGACTTCCAAGGGAGCAACTAAACAAGACAAATGACAAAAAGAGATAAAACAAGGGTGAGCGTAACAAAAGAGGGCAGTTCGCTTTGGCAACATGACAACAGAAATCAAAGAATATTTTCTAGCTTGTGCGTAGATTTCACACTTGATGACTCATTAAATAATCATTGCAAAACAACGCGGAAAATTTGTAGAAAGTCGGAGCCCTATTCAAATTGATTTACAGTGCCTAAGAGAAATAAATCTATCATCTGGAAAAAATATGGCAAACTTCCTTTCAATCACAGGAAAAAGACTTGAAGCACAAAAAGCCAACAGACAGGCAAAAAACATAACAAAAATAATGAGGTAGTTACATTTTCGCTTTCTATCTTTCTCCTGAGAAAATTACTGAAGAGTCTTCTTCCATCGCCATCACACGTGGCACCAACCGACCAAATCAAAGAGAAGATAAACCATGGCTCAAGAAGTTTTGGCACAGCGTTAATCTTCTCAGCTGATAGAGTTTCAGTCTAGTGATGAATGAAAGAGGAGACTATAACATAACTTCGTGCTGTTATCCAAAGAGCGTACCTTAATTCACTATGCTTTTAAACGAATGTTATCTTTATCAAACCTGCTTTGCAAGAATTGAATTTGTGAAGGGATCCTAGTCATTCTCTTAAATATTTATTAAATATCTAATAAACAATTATTTCGTTAAGTATACTTTCTCTATGTCGCTGCTCAACTTTCAACATGCACCTTTACAAACATCTGCGCATTTAATTCAATTTATTCATTGCATTTGAACTTTCAAATTTAATCATTATAAGCTTATTCGGCTTCTCGCATAAAAAATCACCAAACTTAATTCGTATGTTTATCCTACCATTCCTTGTAAGCTCAAACAGCTTAACTTTTAACAGTCAAACCTGGTACACTTGAGAGTAAACCTTTTATCATTAAACTTATATCTTTCACTTGATTAATCTCGCACTGGTTTACTTTCATTTAGCTACTTTTTATTAGTCTTCTATGTTCATAATTTTAACACATTAAAAAAACCTTGCATTTCTAAATTTTTATTGCTTTGCAAAATTAGCAGCAGACAAAATTATTTGTTTATATTTCTAAGAAGACATAAGTACTTGAAATTTAGCTGCGTAGACTATACTTATATTAAGAAGACATATAATTGATAGATATTTAAATATATATTTATAAAAATTTCGCATTTATATACCGTTTCATAAATACTGTTTTGAGATTGATTCTTTTTTCGAGACAAGAATGGAAAAAACTGTAAAAGAGGTTGAAGATATTTTGTAATTCACTCTAATATAATGGATTAAAACAAAGTTGTTAATTATACTCTATTATCACTAGCTGAATTCATAACATAAAATTTCTATTTTATAGTAACTGTATCATTTATACATATTATAAAACTTAAATATAGTTTAAATTTATGCCTTTTATACATTAAATGCACAAATATGTACACATATATACATTTAAAAGAGTTTTAATGCATTTGGCTCGCTTCAATATAGATTTGCATTAGCTAATTTTTGTAGATATTGAACACAATTTGCTATTGGGAAGTTCTTGACATCATAATTCAACATCAAACGGAATATGCACCCATTACTTTATTTCGCATATCCTAAATTCGTTAAATTCATAAATTCTAATCTGACTAAATTCCATACTCAAATTACAATAGTGTATGGAAAAATATTTGGCTATGCCTACTACAAGAAAAAAATAAAAATGTAAGAAAGATATTTGGTCTCCAAGCAAATTGGAACTATTCAATGCTACATCTGATGACACAAGCATAGAAAAAGAGGAAAATTGCTAAAACGTTGAAGTTTTCATCAAATATTCTCTGAAATATTCTTGCAGCAACAATAAAAGCATTAAAACAAATATCAAATACTACTTTCTTAACATGAGAGTCTGTACAATGATTAAGTACCTACCTCTTTTGGTGTGAACGGTTCAAAGAAGCAATCTAACAATCGCATCAAGCTAAAAGTCAGGTTGCTGTCCATTGTTGGTATATATTCCTTTACGTTTTTACGAACAAAAGAAATTGATTCCTAGAAAGCAGCAAAGGATAAATGAAAGACAAACGCATTGTACAAAAACACATGAAAATTATTGCACACACATTATCTATAAATTTCATACAGCATACCATGCACAAGATACTTAGAGCTTTTCCATACTTGCATAATTCACGCAAATATTTCATTGCTTTCAGCAACTAACTCATGTCTGGTAGTAAGAAATCCTATTAACTTTTAACAACTTAACACTACATGAACACTCATAAGTGTCCAAAAACAGTGAGGTCATAGCGTCTCTTTAAAACTAAAAAGCCTTCTCTTCATGCCGCCTAGATTTGAATATCAGATAAATGGAAGTAAAGTTGGGGAAGGATTTCTTTGAAGATGCAAATTGCAAAACGAAAAGGAGAAAGTTGGGCAGTAAGGAGTGGGGAAATATTTTACTGTATACTCTTGAAATTCGGAGTTAAATGAAAGTAGAAAGAAATGGGGTCTAATTTCCAATTAGAAATAAAAAAGAAATAGGGATATGCAGTAAAAAATAGAAATAAAATATTCAGTTTTGAAAAATTGACATAAAAATTATGTGATTTTTTGAGCTTTCAAATCCACTAAAACTTACCTCAAGGAAATTATCAAACAATGCATTCAATGTCTCTCGATGATCAAAAATGCAATCTGGTAGTTTCTGCATCCAACATTTCACAAATGGATTTAATCCCAGAATGCTTGGTTCTAAGTAAACCATACCACATCGACTGACAGTAGCTGGTGAAGCTACAGCAAGGTCTTGAACTTCAAACATCATCGTCATCGACTACGAGGAAAAAGTTCCGAAATTAAAGAGATTGGAGATTTGGTATTACTACTCATAACAAAGGCGTACTGATTCATTTCAAATAAAAAAAGAGCACTGAAGCTTTCAATAGAGAAAAACCAGGTTACTGGATCTCAATGCAAGAAGTTGACGCAGAAAATGAGAGCATTGAAACTAGACTCTGAAGCATGGGAAACATTTACCAAAAAAAAATTGAGTCATTGGTAACTAGTCATTTAAAATTGGAAGCAACCTTGTGATCATGATAAAGAAAAAAAGATAAATTACTCAAAATCTTTGGTACCATTCCTACTGCATCAGAACCTAAAACTTTTCGATAAGCGGAATGGCCTAAGTGAAATATTTTGATTCAACAGATTCCCTGTGAGTATTGGTAAAAATTAGCTACAAAAAGCAAAAGTCAAACTTTTTGTAATAGTTTACTTTGGGCTTACCTCTGAAAGTTTAATGATTTCTCCACTGGTCAGGCAAAGCTTCTTGTTATCATCCAAGACAGTGTTCATGTTTTCAATCCAAACGGCATCAACTGGTCCATCAAACACGTACCATTTCTTATCAGTCGTCGAACTCGAAGCACCGCCACGCACAAGCGATGAAAGAATGCCATCAGTCCTTGAGTTGAATGCAAATATTTATGAGATAAATTAGTACAATTTATTTAAATCATTCCACTTTAATTAACCATTAACTCTCATTTCTTTTCGACATCTTGAGGTTTGTTTAAAGATAGGCTGCAAAATACTGGAGAATTATACAAAACATGGAGTGATTGTGCGATACTGTAACGTAAAAGGAATTTATTTAGTATGAAAAACCATCTTCTGTCTCTTGCATTATTAATATTTCGGAACAAATATTAATAAAGAATACAGCATTTATTGAAACATAAGCCGCCTCTAACAATAAGTCTAAGCATATTACACAAATATGAAATTATCGAGCGACATTGCAACGTAATGAGAATTTATGTAGCACCAACCAATTGTTTGTGTATCTTGAGAAATAAATATTTCAGCACTTTTGAAAATATTTTAAAAAATGCTCCATCTATTCAAACAAATGCCACCTCTGACAATAAGCCTAAGAAAATGGCATTTGGTACAGAATATACACTATCATGGACTATAAGCCGTATCCATAAAGCATGCATGGACATTAGGCTTGAGGCCTGCCAAAATAAAGCAAATGCCTCGGGAATGCAAATACCTGAGTGTATGACATTGAAATTTACAAAGCATTGTTCTTTAAGCAAGGCAATTGATAAGCTGTGCTATTATCTTTTCCTATTTCAACCATGGTGCTATGATTGTTTCAAGCCATGGGTAAGGCATGGTGCAACTAAAGCTTATAAGGTGCCACTGTCTACAGATTGCTCCTTAACATGCTACCAAAAGATGTAACATGAATCTGAGAAATATGCTGTAATGAAGACAAAAAAATAGAAAAGAAAGCAGAATTTACCATTCATGGGTTAGTAAATCGAATTCTCCATACAACTGGCCCATTGTTATTGATTTCGGGTTGAGGACAAATGTGTGAACCTCTTCGAATGGTGAGCCGGCAGGAGACCTTTGCCCTTTTAATGACGTCATTGCTTTCTTCAGCACTTCGTAACACTATAAAAAGGTAAATCAATATACCAACAACTACCAAAAGCCTTTTGAAGGTCAGATGACTGTAATACAAAGAATGTGAATAAAAATTGCATCAGACTACGGTAGACTAAAGATTGGGGTAAAATCAGAGATGCGTGACTAAATTTGAGTAGCACAGAAGTTGATTTAAACTGCTAAATACAAACAAACCGTGAGTGAAGTATGAAAAACCAAAGTTAAATAGAAATTCTATATTTGTGCTAATGGGAAAGGACAAAGGTATAGGATACAGCTTATGCAAGTTGAAAAAAATAAATAAAAACAGAACTTTCAACAGCACATAAACTACGAGAAGCACACGTCATGTCACACTGACCAATGCCAAGGAACAGCCATATGGCATTGGTTTCAAGAAGATTTCATTCTTCAGGATATTTGCAATTCAGAAGCTTTCTATATAAAATCCCATATAATTTCTAAAATAGCTCGAGCTGGAGTATGTGCCTAAAGCCATACTAAAAATCCATGTTAAGATAAACAATTTTAAATATTCAATTATGGGAGTGTAGCGTGTGAGATATGACATAATAGATCTTGAAATTCAATATGCTCGTTAGAGCACCTGGTGCTCCGTCCAATCATAAGCAGGATTATTTTAGCCATATGAAGTACTTTACCTTAGTCTTTCCTGACCCAGTAGGCCCAACCAACATCAAACCATGACGTACAACGGTGGTTTCATATAACTGAATGCATTTGGTCACAAATCCTGTTGCAGAAGATCATCAATATCATAATACAATACAGAAGAAGAGTTGAAATTAGCAACCAGAAATTAAAAATCAATTATGAAAACGAAACTAACAGGCATTCTTAAAAATATCTTTGGTATTCTTACAAAAAACATCTTAAGAATGCGGTGATGGGAAATTGAAGATCATTGTAGAATTCACTGCCTCAATTTCAGCGGCAAAATTCAAGCTTTTGAAGTGTAATTCTTGTGTGTACTTACACAGCTACCCTCACGCAATTAATACTTAGAAATTATACATTAATGGCAAAATTAAAAATTTGCTAACCATCAACATCCTGTAGGTTCATTTTCTTTGCAGAAAGACGTATAGATTCTTCTAGACTTCCGTAATCTATTGGTTCTTCCCTAAACGGTAAAATGTTTTAATTAATTGAAGTAATGTAGTGACCTTGAAAAGAAGCAATATCTTTACTAAAATATAGAATCAGTTGATCACGCATGTTGGCAAATCAATATTGTAATTAATTGCTGAGCGTATGAAATGAAAAGACCATCGCTAGAACGACGAAGTATGTATCCGAAGTGAGAAATCTAGGAAATGAATATCGTGTGAGCTGATCAATTCTAAGCATTTGCTTCTGCTACAAACAACAAATATTTGCTCACAACAGTAACAAATTCTTATTTATGAAATGATAAGTCCATATGATATCTGCGTGGAATCCATGAAAAGCCCAGCAAAATCCTTCGTGCGAAATCCAATGTTTATAACTAAAATTCAACTACAAAGGTTATGAAAATATTCAAATAGCTTTGCGATTTCGCATTTGAACTACTGAATAACTGAACTAAAGCTTGATTTGCATGAATTACGCAACATATAGCCATAAGCAAATGGTACTCTAAAGTAAAGTCAATATTATCTGGTCAATTAGGACTTACTTTATTGTCGGGAAGAGGTCAGAAACAATACCATCAAAAAGTTTTAGATCATCAGATAAGAACTTTGGTACATTGACATCTCTTATGGCACGCAAACAAATCAACTCCTACAAAAATTAATCAATATCATAATATAATAATCATACATTTACTTACAGTTGGCTGCAAAAGAAATAGTTACAAAACTAACAGAGGCCAACAGATCTTCCTGTTTACAATATTCATCTAAATATTAAACAAGAGCACGTGGATCTCGTTCGATCATTCTGTTTTCAAGCTGTCTGTCATTTTTGGCAGGTTTTATCCAGGGTTCATACCCAATATGTGAATCAAAATTCCCTGACTTTTCCCTGGCTGGTTGTCAAAAACACCAAATTTTTCCCTGACCATCATTGCACATATTTACAAAAAGAAGTAAAGAAAATTGAGCCCAATAGATAGGTAATGCAAATACACTTCTTAGTTCACTAAGCAAAGCGATAAAGTTCACATTCAATGACAATAATTAGAGCAACGAGTTTGCGAAAAACCAGGCTAATAGTTCAGGAAAATGATATGCTGACCAAATAATTTTTTCCCTCACTTTTTCCTGATTTGGATAAAAATTCCCTGACTATTCCAGCTTTTCCTTGATTTTTTTGTCAAAATGGTCTATTTTCTAGGTCTTCCAGGTTTTTTAGGTTTTCCAGGTTCAGTGTGAACAGGATAAATACTTAACAGGATAAACATTAGATGTTTCGATAAAAATAAAAGAAATTTTTTGAATTTGGAGCTATTTAGGGAAAATGCTTTTAAAGAATGAAAATAGCTTGAACTATTTGTGATTACTCTTTAAGCACAGTTATCATTCGAGCTTCTGAAATAATGTGTGCATACCTCGTTCGTGTTGGGGTTCTCTCTCTTCAAATTCCCAGCTGCAGATATGACAGTTTTTACAGCACGCATTCCAAAATCATAATGGTCCTAAAGAGAAAAATTGAATATGGTCTAATAAAAACAAAGTGGTCAATATTGTTGGTCCAGATATGCACGATTCGATCAAATTTCTCCTTACGAATGTCTCATAGTTCAAAGTCAAGACAAAGGGCTTTCAATATCTCCCCATATTGCCACATTCACTGGAATATCAAAGGGTTCAATTTCTGGTGTAAAATATACTGGTACCAATATCTAATCACATAGAGAAATGTAGACATGAGCCAGTTCACGAATAAAAAAGCTTAGAAATGATAATAGATCGCAAAGAAGTGTTTATACAGAAATCTGCTAGGGACGAGTCATATCGATTAGGACCTAGTTAACTCTCTTTGTAATCTAACAGGAATGAGGTTTAGATATTTGAACAGATCATTAGTTAGTCCTGCTTGATACTTTAAGTATTAGCTCAGCAACAGTCCCAAAACTTACCTGTGAACTGAGTTGTTCTGATGAGAGTTTGAAGGTGGTAGTGATCTTTTTCGCTAAGACTTTGGCTTCTGAGAACCCAAAGGAATACAAACTGATCTCTGCAATCATGGCGTAGTCTGGTACCATCATAGCAACCGGCCGGAAAAGGGCCTGGAAGGAGATTAAAATTTACTACTACCATACTAAACTTCAGCATTTAAAAAGCGAGATCTCTTGCATCTCAAATGAATACAAAATAGCTAGAAATACAAAGAAAATGAAATATAACACAAAAGGGAAAAACAACGATTCTAAAATTAATTGTGAGTTGGCCATAGGACAACATCTTATTACAAATCCAGCATGTGCCAAAACATATACAGACAACAATTTTCGGATCATTGGGCAAGCAAGATCGTCTTTTCATTTAAGTGTTTTGGAATCTGTTTACATCAAGACTCAAAACCAAGTCTTGTGTAAACAAAAAGAGTTTTGTTTTTCATTAGAGCTCTTCAAGTAAACAATGGTTAATAGGTCCTAATTGGCCACTCTAGAGGCCAATTAGACGCATTCTATCACATGTAACCACATCTGGCTATATACTTCGGTTATCCTTTCCGTCACTACCCGACATTTCATACTCTGACGAATATCGGACGAAAAAAGCTTTCAGTATGTCAAAAGAACGTTGCCGCTTTTTCATGCTGTAGTAAAGTTCTGTAGTACTAACAGACTATTTTCAGAAGGGAAAAGGGTACCTTTAAATTGTCTGGCAATTCAGTCCTTCCAGCGTATCCTGGGTTCATAGTAATGAAAACAGCACATGAGTGTCGCAATGCTATTTCAACTTTCTCGAAGAGGAATCGGTCGACCTAAATCAAATCAAAGCAATGGGCCGTATTACATAGAAATATAACTTGAATGAACTTTCAAATTATTTTAGAGCGTAAATATTTTAAAATTATCATAAACTACACCTTCCATAACACCTACAATTAATAAATTCTATTTGCAGTTGTTTCCCTACATCTATCCCTCAATCGATAAGCATATCCATTGAAAAATTATAAGCTAGAGCTCATATGACCATCATACGGCAAATTGCTAAATCGTGATAACTGAAATACGCGTTCTTTTTTATAAGAAAAAGTTTATAAGAAAATGAGGCTCAAATCGTCAAAATCTTAAGAAAATCGTAAGAAAATCACGAGGCTCAATTTCCTAAATTAAGTGTTTTTATAGGCCAAAAATCGGTATTTCGTCGTTGTTGCATTCAAAATGTTAAAGATGGAATTCAAATTCAAGTATACAATATTATTAACGAAAGTGTACACCACTCTAGCCTGTTTATTTCAGTAAAAGTTAAGAAAAATTTAAGAAAATTTCAGACTCAATTTCGGGAAATGTTAAGAAAATTGAGGCTCAGGCAAAATAATGATTTCCTTATGAAAAAAATGTGTATTGAGGTTGATTGCGAGGTATTCAAATGGGTAGACATGAAGATAAGTTTCATTGCTCAATGGTCATCTTAGAAAAGTAAAATTGAAGGAGAAAGCAAACTGTAGTGTTCACTATAAAGAAGGCAATAATACCTTGGCAATTTGTGCTTGCTGGATAGTGGTTATCTGCTGAGCAACCACGGACAATACTTCAATGTCAATTCTGTTGAATTCATCAAAACATGCCCAAGCACCAGAACTGGATGAAAGAAAGCTTAGCTAAAATCGTTCAATGTAGCTGCAATATATAGGTGGAAAGAAGAAGAGGTAACCACTCAGGAACTGACAATGATGATGATGATGATGGTAATGATGATGATGATGATGATTATGATGATGATGATGATTATGATGATGATGGTGATGATGATGATGATTATGACGATGATGATGATTATGATGATGATGATTATTATGATGATGATGATTATGATGATGATGATGATGATGACTATGATGATGATGATGATTATGATAATGATTATGATCATGATCATGAAGATGATTATGATGGCAATGATTATGATGGCAATAATTATGATGATGGTGATGATTATTATTATTATTATTATGACATTTATCAGAATACCAAACAGGTTTTGAAAGCTGTCCGTAGTGCTAATATCCAGAGGATCCAACACGAGCTTTCTTCTCAAGGTGCTATTCTTTCTGCCGTATTTAAAAATTCTCTTCCACGACTAACATCAACCTGGTCATCAGTCCAAGGTAATTTGACTAAAAACATCTTTAATTTCACTGTACGCTACATGAACAACACACTTGCAACTCGTAAAAACCTTCTCTTGTGGAAACTTTCACAAACATCAGATTGCTCTTTCTGCTTACTCCCAGAATCATTACTACATGTTGTTGCTGGATGCAAGGTATATCTTGAAGAGGGTCGGTATACTTGGCGCCACAATTCTGTTTTGAATTTTGTAGCAGCCTCATTGCAATCTGTCAAGGGTGCTAACCTGTTCGTAGACCTTCCATCATTTCCATCTCCAAGCGTAATCACTGGTGATGCTTTACGTCCGGACCTTCTCTTAGAAACTGCTGACAACATTTTGCATATTCTAGAACTAACTATTGGTTTTGAAACCAATGTTAAACGCAACGCTGAGCGCAAAGAAGCAAAATACTTCACTCTTGTGAAAAATCTTAGAAAGTATTACCAGGACGTTAAATTCATAAACTTATCTTTAAGCTGCTTAGGCATATATGATCAATCTTGTACAAAGTTCATGGACATGTGCCATGAATTGAAGCTTGAAACCCGTCACCAAAAATATATCATTTCTAAAATCACAAACATCGCCATTCGCACAACCTACTACATCTTCTGCTGCCGCAATAAGCCATGGACCTCACCTGATCTACTCTCTTTCTAACCCCTCATCTGACTCCTCTGTCCACAGCAAGTATGACATTTAATGACATTTTGTACCAAACTAGCCATTTGTAGACTACCTCATTAGAGAGAGGTTTACATTTGTAGTATGCTATTAATATGTTATTCAATACAATGAAGTTTAAAAAAAAAAATTATGATTATGATGACGATAATGATGAATATGATGACGATAATGATGATGATTATGATGATACTGATGATGATGGTTTGAACTTTACAGACACAATTAATTACTATAAGAATTATAATAATTATTCTGACCTTGCGAGCCCTTTGAAGAATTTACCCATAGCCATGTAGTCAAGCTGATCTGAGCAGTTGAATACAACACATTGAATAGCCATTGCTTTTGCGAGATCCTAATGATAAAAAATGTGTGTCAAATATTTGAGACCTCAAGGTCAAAGATGTAACGAGAAAGATTAATCAAATAGTTTCCAATAATGGTAGAGAATTATTTGATAAAACATGATATTAAAGGTTTCGTGATTTTAGTTGATTTAAATGGAAATGAGCATTCATAAAAGATAAAGGTTAGATGAACTGAAGTATTGTAAAAGGCCGAGATCGTAAAAGATAATGTTATTAAGTTTTAACTGAAGAACGTAAGCACAGAACTCGCAATCCAAATGCCTCATTACATAATGGGCAAAAAAGAATTTGAGTAAGCCTTGACCAAAGTAAAAACTTTCATAAAACAGAAGTCCCATGAGAGAAAGTTATTCTAAAAGTATAGCTTAAGGGAGTGGTCATTAAGAGTTTGACAGGTACTGTGGCAAAAGCAAACTTGCAAGGGTATCAAGATTTTAAAAAAATTATTTGTGGGAGTCAAAGGCCTTTTTGAACAATTTCTAGAGGTATAAGACCAAACCAAGGATTTGAGAATTTTATCATGAACTGCTTTGATATAATGCTTATTAAGTTTTACAGTTCTACAATTCTTCTAAATCAGAATAGTGTGGAACAGATGATGACGAATTTTTCATCACTATGTTTGCTCCCTGGCTGAAGATGAAGAAAGTTCTAGTAAGCAAGGGAATTTTGCAAAAAGAATAAAATTTTATAAATGAGAGTATGAAAAATTTTCGATTATTATTCATGGGGTATGAACATTTTTGGTACGTTCAAAGATTTACCCCCACCCTGGTACCTGTCAAACTTAATAACGGCTCTCTAACTGCAGTAGAATCATACTTTTGTTGTCTCTGTTTTCCCTGTTCCTGCTGGCCCCGCAGGGGCACCTCCAAAGTTAAGATGTAGCGCGCCAGTGAGAGTAAGATAACACCGATCTGTTAATGGAGTTATAACTAAGCGGCCACTGTTGCCTAGATACTCGTAGCCATAATTGAATGATGCATTGACAGCTTTGACCATCAAGTCTTCTTCCCAGTAGTATCTAGAAAAGCATTGTATTCTATGTGCAATTTCAGCAACAAAACAGAGAGGTAAAGAGAATTTACACTTTGACGAAGGTCATTAGTGCTACAAATGTTTTTCATCAGACCTAGCAAATTTCATGATTTGAATAGACGGATACCTGGAGAGCATAGATTACTGCTATTTTACAAATATGATAGTAATTTTATCCCCCTGGGGTACAAAGATATAATAAGAGTTGACAAAATATACAGTTACAATAGTAGCCAAAAGTACTGGGACACTTTGCATGTTCTATACTTCTGCAAATAGCTTATATCTCCCTTCTCGCCCCTCCCCAACCATATTGTTTATTGGGAAATGTACATATAATGGAAAGATTTCATGCGCACAAAAAAATTTTTCTGAAGAAGTCAGGGTTGGTGTAAGGTATAAAGATAGAAAATTTGAGAATGGCTGCTTCTCATTTTAAGTATGAATACCAAGGACTTTTGGCGCTAATCCAAAGCTAGCTTCATATAATCGCATAATCTGGTGACAATGCATGACAGCTTTTACAAGCAGCAATCAGAATTTATAGACTCCCTTAGAAAAACATCGATGCAGATGCTGGAAAATTGTCACTTCTTTCTAAATTGCAACAGCAAATTTGATAATGAATGAATTATGGAAATATAAAGGTATTTAATGACCTTAGCTGACTGATCCATTCGAAGTCATTTACTCCTTTCACGTTCTCATTTATCAGCTTCGCCACAACGTCACAGGCATGCACCTAATGAAGGTAGAAAAACATATGCAACATCGAAACGATATCAGCAATCACAAAGTTAATATAAAGATTCAAGTAGAAATGCAAGAAATAGTACATGAAATTAATAATTAATGTTTTAAGAGCTTAGTGATAAGATACTGTATGTAAAAAAAGAATCAGGTGAAATTTTATGTCAGTTTCAATACTCCTTTAGAACAAGAGGCATGAGAATAGAGTAGACTTTAATTTCCTGGCGCAAATGATGCAATTGTTGAATGGAAAAACCAGACTGGACTATCATTAACTCATGTTACTTGTATGCGAATTTGAAACAACGATATAATAAGTTACACCACTTGTCAAAAGTCCTTGGGACATTTTCAAAACATTATGAAAAACTATAGCCTTATCAGCATTTCAACCATCACGCTTTGATGCACCCCCATTTCCCCCTGAAACAATGTTGGTCTGTTCCGGAGACACTTGGCGTTATTGTGCACGAAAAATTTTTCCGTTACCGCATGTACTTCTCTCATTAACCAACACTGTTTAGGGGGAGGAGGGGGGTGAATGCTCCGTCCAGACTAAAAATATACAAAGTTTCCCAGGACTTTTGGCGAGTATTGTAGCTTTGTTATAGGTAATGCCAACTAGCATCTTTCAGCTCCATGACATAGATGTGGATTGAGTGTAAAGGACTAGACCAATATGTAATGAATGAATGAATCTCCTACCTCTATTACAATAAGGGCACTAAGAATGAGCCTTGCAATATTTGTGAGGCTTCCTCTGACAATTGCGACCAATTCTCCAAGCTACAAATAAGCAGTATTGTCGTTTCATGCAAGGAAATCATGATATGTTTCAATTTAAGTGTAATAAGGTTTGTCGATGGTAAACGATCACGTCCTGATACCAGTGAATTTCATTTCTGAAGTGAGGCCTAATGTGAAGAGTCTGAAGTATTCCATATTCCTTCTAATATTTGGAAAATATCACACATCCTCTATATTCTCTTCATAAATAGCCCCATTCCTTAGCCCAATTTTACAATACATTTTGACCTTTTTTTCTTGGTGTTCTATACCCAGAGAAACTAATGCAGGCTCTATTTCCACTGTGCTTTATGCTGTGTTATACATTACAATATACACCATTTTTTAACGACAATTTATGTTTGCTGTGCTACAAATGTCATGCCATGCTAAGCTAAGTCATGCTATGCACTATGCTATATCCTGGCATCCTATGTTGTAGCATCTCACACTTCACTATTTGGTAAGCAAACTGTATAATATGTTTACCAAACCATGATTTCTTAGTATGCAATGCTGTATCATGCCATTTCATGCAAATTTATGTCATGCTGTGTCGTGAATTTGTCCTGCTATAGCATGCTCTGCCATCTTATGCTGTGCTACGCTATGCTAAGCTACATTGTAGTATCCCATGATCTGCCCTTCATACAATCAAGCTTTGTTTTTGGCGACGTCATACTGCATGACGCTATGTCATGCAATTTTAAATATCGTCATGCTGCACGATAAGCTATCTCCTGGCGCCTTTAGCATTTCTACTTTACGTTACTGATTCCAGGGTTGCTTACAAATGGGCTGAAATTTGCTTACCTGTGTTTGAAGATGTTCGTACAAGTCTTCCAGACTGTCTTCTTCTAGAGATTCTGACACTTCACTTGTCCAGTATGTTTGACAACCGGCAATCACCACTTGGCCAGGCCATTGCAGGACCCATTCAGGGCGAGGAGTCTAAAAAACAAATAAACACTTTGCTACAAAGAATGCTCATTGTGTTACATTAAAATTATACTTTCAAAGTTACACAGCGGTTCAGTGTATTCTGAATGGCCACTTCAGCTCTAGGTTAGAAGGAAATTAGTACATTATTGCCACCAAATATGAATCATTAGAACATATATAAGAAATTTGATGTGTTTTTCTCTATAGAACTTGCACTGAACTGGTATTGTTTCATTAAGATGCCATGGAATGGCTGGCTACATACTTCAAACTATTATAAGATAAATTTAGACTCGAATGACTATAAACAATCAGAGGAAAAGTAAGAAATTAAGTAGTGTATAAAATGAAGAATGTTAATAACAAAAATGAGAAGCAGGGCGACATGTGCAACAAATCTAAAACTAAATTCCTGAGCTACTACACAAAGGAGTGAGATAAAACTGCCTAAAGGAAGCAAGCTAATAAGTGAAAATATTACTGAAAGACTCTCTAGTAAATAAATTCCAAGTTCTAATTGCTAATTACAAGAGCAAGTAGCAAGTAACTCAAATTAGTGAAAATCGATAGGAAATTCTAGCAGATGTAGCTTTTAACTAAGCAAGGGAGGGTGATCCTAGCGTAAACAGGACGGGAATGATCCTTGCATATGCACTAGGGCAATGACCAACGCTCATGCATAAGGCAATGCTCATACCTTAAACAAGGGAGAGTGATCCTGGCATGAGCATTGGGGTGATGACCGTTGCCTATGTACGGGAAAATTGTCATCACCTAAGCATCGGACGGTAATCTTGGCATATGAACTGGAGTGAAGACCCAGGCTTAAACAATAGAAAAATGTGATAACTTAAACAAAGGAGGGTGCACCTAACAAATGTTTATGGGTGATGGCCCTAGCTAAGCATGGAAAGAGCTCAAGCATGGTTGAATGATGTTACCTCAGCGTATTCTTGTAGAGCTTGAAACAGAATCTCACGTAAACTTGATTTCATAGTATTTTCAACTTCAAGCAGCCAGTCCTCCACATTCCCAGTGGGATACAGATTCTCTGCAAATTTGACCATTTCTCCTTCAGCTGAGTACATGTTTGATATTCGTAGGTCGTCTTCGAATTTGAGCTGAAAGTCAAGCAAACTACATTGTGGATGCATCAAAAATGAAGAAGGTAAACGTACTTAATGCTAAGAATAATCTCAACAGCAAGATATTCTCTGCTATGCTCTAAGATCCTTAGTTTAAAAGATTTTCTCCTACCCTCTAAATTTCCTCTACATATTTAGCAAAAAGAACTAAAATAGTCACCAAAAGCCCCTGGGACACTAAAAAAACTGGTGAAAAAGTAAAGAAAATCTCAGAATTTAAACCATTGCGCCGTGCACGCACTTCTTCTTTACACCCTATAACAATGTTGCTTTGTTTCTGAGACACTTGGCGTCATTTTGCATTGAATTTTTTCCATTCACGCATGCAATTTTCTCATAAACTAACATAATAACAAAAAGTGCACCAGGAGATTTTGCGACTAATACAGACAGATATTTCATTCTATACATGATGCCATAGAAGAAAATTTACTTGAGGACACTTCACAGACTTTAGGTGCCTTAATTACAAACTAAGTTATCTCTCTTTGACTTTACGAAATAAGGAATGTTTGACGTCGTGGACCATCCATGTAGTTAATACTTTGAAGCATTGGCCATACAAACAACATAATAGTTTGATGCACAATAGAAATCACCTTGGCGATATTTTCGAAACACTTCCTGAGGTGAGGCTGGACAGCGGTTGGATCTTTCGTTTGTGATAGAATTTCAAGAAGTTCATCGTCTGATAAGAAGTAAAACCTTGGAAAAGCAGTTCTCTTTGTCTCCAAATAATCACTGAGGCCTTTTTGTACCTAATTAAAATAAAAAAATCACTTTTTAAATAGTCATACAGAGCTAAATACGATAGATGTCATCAATCAGAGGGTCTTTTAAGCATTGTGAGAAAACGTTGAATAAAATGTCAAAGAAGTGACTTGTGAAATAAAGCGATTGAGTGCAACAGTTAATGGTAGTGGATGTTGTGATGCTAATAACAAACAGCTAATGGTAGAGCTACGAGGGACTGTTTGTCAGGGAAGAAGCCATTTGGGGTACTAGGATGTGCTGCATGCCCCCAACATTTAGTTTGTCGGAAAATTTGCTGCAAATCAATAATGCTAGTTGACATTGTGTTTGTGATAAAATGCAAGGAAGTCTTCTTTGTCGGGAAAATTTGGTTCGAGGGAAGTCTTCTTTGTCGGCAAATTGGAGTTGCCAACCCCTTCCAACAATTTGCCTTAACTACACCCCTACTGCCTATGGTCTCTCCAATTTATTATGGCTGGCACTGCCCTGCAAACAGCGTAAATTAATTACCTTGCAACTTTTATGATAAATTCTGTTTCTTCATGAAAAACATATCAAAAAGATATTCAATGAATGAACCAAAAATAAATGATAAATGTCATGATTACCTGCTCCAAGAGCTTGTTACATTCCCGAAGGTTTTCCAACAGCTTTTGATCTGAACAGAATGAGATCACCTAAACAGAAGATATTATATGTTTAATCAAAACCTTGCATATTCTTCAACAATACCCATGAGGTTGGCTAGACGCCATTACATATAGAGTGACATAGGGCAAATAAATTCAAACGCAACATACTTGACGTCACAATGTAGCAATGCAAAGCTAAAGTAAGTTTCCTAAGTACAGCATGCATCTACTATGGCCTAGTAAGTGATAAAATGTTTACAGAAAAAAATTCATGCTATTCTACACTGTACGATAACCGCCAGCGAATATTCAGCAGGTGGAAAAAAACTAGAGTCGTTACAGTCCTGGGTATATTACATTCATCAATCACATTTGGGAAAGACTCTACTTTCAGTGGAATCTAACGCTAACTGGAAACTAAGGACCCAAATACACTAAAAGCATAAACAGCAGTATGACATTCCAAGACGCTACTTAATGCTGAATATATTTGTCTCATGCTCATTTTTGCCAGAGTAGCGCTTCCAAGATTAACTGCAGTCGCAAATTTACAGTCTTCAGCGATAATTTGATATTTTGACATGAGTCTCATTGCTTCTCAGTCTATTGCATGACTTCAATCAAGCATCTATTGTGTGTATGCCAAAAGCGAACTACTTTAATCCGTGATGACAGAATTTACCTAACTGAGCACCTCCAAAAGATATTCATTTCTGGCAAGCGGCTCCTTTCATATACGCTTAAGCATTTTTATTGCATTTTTGACCAAATAAACTATGTACTGAGGTGCTAATTCGCTTAACTGTCAAAAACATTGGTAGGCATGCAAGTTTAAGCCTATAGTGTATTTGGGCCATAAAGCTCCAGAAGAGTCAAAGATGAATTGATCGACTGAGGTCTAACAAGGAAGCAATGCAAGGTGTGAGTCGTCAAAAAAGCGAACTAAAGAACTGAGTGCAGATTGATATAACTGAACCTCAAAAATGCAAAGGCAGCTTAGAAAATGGGATAGTACCATGCTTTTAATGTCATCTATCCCACGATTCCATATTCTAATTTGTTTCAACTTGAACGCTAGCAATATCTACTCAATTTTCAAATATCAAATTTAAGGAAACAACAAATAATTCCAGGAAATTTCGAAGGTAGACAAATAAGTATGGAGTGAAATATAATGATAATTGTGACAAAATAGAATAGCCAATCAATACCTTGGTGTTGTTCTTTGCATTATTCATGATCTTCCTCCATATCCGCTCCATTGTTTGATATCTTTTACTCTCCACTGGAAGCTGCCTGTTGATGTCTTCAGAGCTAAGGAAAACAAGAGAGCTAGTCATGTTATGTGCCTAACTGTACAAGCATGTGCAGGATCTCACTCATTATCAGTGGTAGATGTTCCTGCAAGGAATTACATATGTAACTGTGCTACACTTCTTCAAATGAAACTAAAATGGATGAGACTCAATAACTGAAGAAAGACACTAGTTATGTCAAGAAGAAAAACTTGGTCAAAAAAGGTTTGAAAAACAAAAAATCCCTAAGGAAATCTTCCAAACTCCCATAAATTTTGGGGAAATGGAAGCGAAAGTCACAAACAAGAAAATGGCCAAATACCTGAATATTGGTTCTAAATAGAGCCACGATCTTTGGCACATAAGCCATTCATCAATCACATCCTGTGTCATCTGCAATTTGTTGTCCCAATTATTGATTCGATCCTCAAACACTTTTTTGTAGGGTGAGAAAGACATGCTCTGAGTCATAACGATGTGATCATCCAGCAGTTGAGACAGCTCTTCTCCAATTTTCATGATATAAGTTCCTGTCTCTTTGTACGGCATTATGTCAAGGTTGACAGGGTTCCATTCTTGCTCCATCTTATCCAGAGCCTATCATCAAGAACATAACTGAATTTAAATAAAAATGCAAAAAGAGCGGATGAAGAGGGCTTCCTAGTATACATTCTTCACTTCAGTTCAGTTTTATAAATCTATACGGCCTAATTCTAAAATAAGAACGGAGACAAAAAGAGCCTACATACTTCTTGATTATAGTAATATTAATGACTGATTCGCTGTTTCGACTATTCCATGATAAAGGCTATCCTATAATAAATATAACTATTCCAATTTAACAAACTAAACGGTGTGACTCAAAACGGTGTAACTTAAAAGGTGCAATGTAAACGGTGTGACATAAAAGGTGTGACTTAAACTGTGTGACTTGAATGTTCTACTAATGCTTGAGTCATCTTCAGTATGACTATAGGTAGATTTTCCTAATGGCAACCACATTGTCAATGAGCAGAAGTTGTCAAAGTAAATAAATTGATGGAAACAGACTGTTTATCTCGAAAAAAATGCTATGAGAAAATTGAATGTTCCTTCAACAGCTTCAATACTTCCATGCAAAAGCCGTTGCAAGAAATGTGTAAATTCATGAATCAGATTTGGGTAGTGAGGGGCTAACGGTTTCATGATAGCAACAACAACACGATTGAAGAATCCTGAAAAAATTTTTTATCAAGAACAATGAAACAACATACCTGCTCAATCGAGTACTCCTTCCCAGCTACCTCACCTACTTTTGCAATTACATCTATTCGATCTTGCAGCTTCATCTCAAGGCACTTCGAGAATGTTAGGGATGATTTGGGGTAAATTTTAACCCCCAGTTCACCAGACAGCTGAAAAGTAACATTAGAAACAACAAATATCAATATAACTGTCGTAAATTGAGATAGATCATTAAATTTATGTTTTGAAAGTGTATGAAAGTTGCGAAGTATAGTTAAGCTATGAAGTTGTGAATCCTAGTTTGGAAAGACAGCGAATAATATGTTGGCGGAAAAGGAGATGTAGCAGTCTAAAGAGTTTTACTATCTCACTACTTGGAAACTTTCTATTTTAGGTCGCGGCTTAATTTCAAAGTCTTAGCTTTCATTCGATTTTCAAAGCACCAGCGGCAAAAATGTCTCTAAATGGGGCTGATAAAATTTGCAAAATAATTCATATAAACTAATGATGATAGAACTTGAAAAAATACTTATCTTATTTTCAAATCCCCGGGTACACCTTCAGATAATCTATTATACACTTCTACGCTCTTTATTTTACATTTTACACCCCTTATTCCTAAAGGCTAAAGGAGAATGACGCCAATCTTGCCATACCTGATCCCAATGCCTTTGTCTCATTCCTGGGTTTCTAAGCGCTTGGATGAGAGGTATGAAAGGCTTGAATTCTTCTATCCAAGACTTTATTTCCACAGCCACATCCTGGCATGATGGTATGTCTTGAAAGTGTCTATGGCAAACCGTATATGTATGATTAACCCAAATAGTGCTGGAAATATATGGAAAGCAAAGTCTCTGGCTGTTCGGGATGATAAAAGCTTCGACTGCTGCTGATTCTCGGTCCGGAAATAGATATAAATAGAACCTGGGGAAGGTGCCAGGAAGTTTCGGGTGGAAAGGCTATTTTCTATTGTGGAGGGAAGCTATAATACAGTTAGCAAGGCACTATCACTGCTAAAAAATTGAGAGAAGAGCTTTGCTAGTAACCACAAAAGTTCGTTAGCATTAGTCGATTATCATGTCCTCAAAATCACGCAGGTCAATTAGTAATTTCAACAGAAGAGCCACGATGAGAAACATGTCAGAGAGAGTTCCTTTCTTAATTATTTAATGCGACATTCCAGTATTCCTTAGTTCGATATACAATAAGACGTAACCGATGTTAATTTAATTTAAGACATAACCAGAAAGACTTTACCTAGGAAATATAGGACGTTTCGAGACATCATATCTCATCCTCAACTAATATGAAAATGGCAATAGGAGTTTTATAGACAAAATTGGGGAAAAAACAATTGGAAAAATCAAGGAAAGTAAGCTCACGGGGAGACAATCAATGGGGGATATCAAGTAAATGCCTATATAAGGAAATATACCACCAAACGCCGGAAAACTCAAATAATTGCCTAAATAAGGAAAGGAATTACCACTTGCTTTTGCCACTTGTTCTTTCCCCAATTTTCTCTATAAAACCACTTATTGCCACTTTCATATTAGCTGAGGATGAGATATGATGTCTCGAAACGTCCTATATTTCCTAGGTAAAGTCTTTCTGGTTATGTCTTAAATTAAATTAACATCAGTTACCTCTTACAGTATGTCGAACCCATGAACTCTGGAATGTTGCATTACATAATTAAGAAAGGCACCCTCTCTGATATATTTCTCGTCGTGGCTCTCCTGTTGAAATTTATGATTCAACTGTATTGTCTAAGCAACGTTTCAATTAGTAATCTTGGAACATTTCAAGAACATACTTTTCCATGCATCTAGAACCCATTCAATCATTGGATTTCTTGAGAAAGGAGGGGCTCAATTGAAAAGGAGGCTTGCTAGAGTTTAACGGAGCTTTCACGATATTTTTCATTGGTATCTTAAAACCAGGGCCAATATTTTTCAAGATGATGGGGTGAGCATTAAGGAGATTATAACGAACTAAGTACAGTTTCTCACTTATATCTCAAGAGACAAACCTGGCACATTTATGCATTGTTTTGTATGATTCATTGACATTCTTTTCGACTTGTTCCGCATCTATGGTGTTGAGTGGGTCATTCATCCAACTGTCATGCCACTTCAGCCAATCAGATGTAGTTATCCACAGATTTTTGAACGGTTCGAAATCTTTGGTCAGCTTTACAAGCTTCTCATACTGCAAAGACAGAAAAAGTAAATCACTACTGTAGCAAAAACATCAGATGCGATAGAGAAAAAAGGAGTTCATGCTATGTGGAGGGGGGATTGCCCATTATCCCAGACAGGGCTCGAATTTGCTTAGCCAAAGATAGTACATTACTATCCATACCTTACCTCTTGTTCTGGTAAGCTCACATTGCAGTCTACCGGGTAAAGTTTACAAGGTAAACGTATGTGCGGTAGAATATGAGGCTATGCTTAAAGTTCTTAGTGTTCTCCAGATAAGTGCCTTTTGCAGCCTAAAGAATCGTTGAATTCTGCTAGCGAGGGTGTCTCCTTGTACTTTTGGAATTCTTCTTTCTTCCATGTTTTGTGATATATTAGACTCTCTTTTATAAGAACATGAAGGCTTAGAATCGTTGAAACTAAAGACGAATTTAAGAATAATGCAAGCTTCAAGATTCATGAATATTTCACATTAACTATGGTAATGTCAATGCAACAAATATTCTTGTGTTTCACTTGTTTTTGCTATATAAAAAGCAAGAGAACAACAAACAACAACA
The DNA here is from genome assembly GCA_900291935.2 of Cassiopea xamachana. Taxonomy (NCBI): domain Eukaryota; kingdom Metazoa; phylum Cnidaria; class Scyphozoa; order Rhizostomeae; family Cassiopeidae; genus Cassiopea; species Cassiopea xamachana. Next base: position 8,785,586 of record OLMO02000278.1, on the reverse strand, counting down.
AGAATTCCTTTGATTTTCAGTCAAAGCTACATCTTTGATATTTGAGAATAATTCAAGATTAACCTTAGGCTCAACAGCACACGGATATAGAGTATTGAGATGCAACGAAAAATTCAGTGTGCTTATAAAAAGTGTATCCCATCTTCAGATAATATAAATGAATATTCAAGGACTTTTACAGATATGACAGTTGAACGAAATGTTGGTGAACAAAGGGAAAAGTGGGTGAAAACCGCATACAGGCGGGAAATGCCTAAATAAGGAGATATGTGAAGGCTGATAACAAGAAAATAGGATGAAATGCTTAAACAACAATGCGGAGATAATTTGGCCAGGAGTCTTAGAGTCACATGTTTTTCGCTTGAACTGCGCAAATTTTTTAGAACTGCACATGCTGTGTGGAATGACACGTTATAAAAAAATCTGTCTACAGTATAAAATTTCAATTGAACAAAATCTAATTGATAAGTATGTTTAAGCCTTGCACCATTCCTCAATTGTTCTTTCAAATTCCAACTCTCTTATAAACTATATTCGTCGGCCATACAAAGTGCGTGATAATATCAAAAACTGTGAGTGTAGTTTTAAAACCCTACATTTGTAACTGGAATTCCAAATAGTCTTTCCCTGCTATTGTACAGTTGAGAAAGCTGTTGACACTCCTTGAGTTGCTTTGTCACTCTCCTTACTTCATTGGCAGTTTCATGAGCTCTAAAAATGATTGTAAAGCTATTGAGATAATGAACAGTTGAAGGATAAATTGATAAATAGAGATCTTTAGCATACTGCTGTACTGCATCTTTCTTGAAATGCTTTGTTTCAATATTTTAAAGTAAAAATACGCTACAGAAGCATCACTACAGGGCTTTTACGTTCAGAAATTACGCGCGAGCGATCAACACCGCGAACGATCAACACCGCGAGCGATCAACACTGCGAGCAAGCAGAGTGGGGCGAACGATTATAACTGATATAATAATACCACATCCTGTCTGCAGAGTATGGATGTGCAAAGCGGAGATATTTTTGTCCTAAAGCACCTGTTCACCAGTTACACTTTGGGTGTGGGCAATGCAAGTAGGGTATATGGGTGTGATCCAAGTTGCTTCTTCTAGAATGCCTTTGTCATAACCTATGATGGTCTTTACACCTAAATTCATTCCATGAAAAGCTCATTCTGGAAACTCAACAGAAGTTTAAACAACATGTGTCCAAACTTAGTGCTTTTCTAGGGTCTCAAATTTTCTTGATGAGAAATAATCACTTATCCTCTACAACTCATTTATAACATCTCAGTTTAATTATTGTTCATTAATATGGATGCTTTGTGGAAAAGTAGCCAATAAAGACCTAAACCGCGCCCACAAAAGAGCACTTTGAATTCTACACAATGAGCAATCTTCTTTATTCGAAGACTTCTAGGAAAATCAAATGAATACACAATTCATATAAAAAATTTGCAGAAGTTAATGCTTGAGGATTATGAATGTATCAACGAAAAAACCCACCTTTTATGTGGAATATGCTCCATGAAAAGAGACGTCATTATGATTTACGATCAAAATACCTGTAATTTTGCCTCAAACTAACACTTTCAGATATGGAAACGATAGCTTAATCTTTTGAGGCATGCATCATATTATGGAACTATTTTCAGAATAAAATTAAAAGCAAAACCTCCGTCTGCCCTTGTAAAAAGTGCATAAAACGTTGGGGTGGAGAGGACTATAATTGTAAAATTTATAAATGATAAAAACACTATTTTTGATGATTGCATTGTATTTGGGTTTCTTTTTTGTAGACTTTGTATAGCACTGTAAATACTTGCCCTTAGTTTTATCACAAACTATGCAAAAACCAACTCTAAATAATTATAGTATTTTTGTATGTATTTATTTATTTACTTATTTAGATATTATTATTATCTGCCTGCGCACACCGGTACACGGAGCAATTTGCCTTTGCACATCGGAGGTCTCGCCCAAAACGCCATGCTCTGCAGACCGGCACACCATGACACCTTTCACTCTCACCAGTGGAAAATATGTCACTGTGCCTCATGTAAGGATAAGAACACCAGAAGATCTTTGAAAGTGATCAATCATAATCATTCTCAAATGGACTCTTGGGCGAGTGCTTACGCGAGGTAAGCGAACACTTTCCCCCATTAAAAGCCCTACACTATATGCAGACAGGGGTGTGCCCATGGGAGAGCATGGGCCCCCTGCTATCTTTTCAAATTTGCTACAAAGTTGGTCAAAAGTGAGCCATGTTGGCCACAGTATTTTCTGTGACTTTTTTTAGAAACAATAGTTAGTCAATTGGTCAAAACGCCCCCCTCCCCCTAACAGAAGGTGTCTCGGCACATCACTGTATGCAGAAAAAGTCTTCACTTCCATTAACTAACTATAGCGGTAGCCCAGATGCTGTGTAAAACACTGGCAAGTTAAAAATGGTGCACAAATGAAGAAAATACTGGCCAGTGTGGGTCTCGAACCCACGACCTTAGCGTTATTAGCACCACGCTCTACCGACTGAGCTAACCGGCCATTGGCTAAAGCAGTCGAACTATGTAAGCAAAATCCACGATTAAACCTATCAGAAAGGGTTAGCGATATTTGGATTCCCCTTAAGAAAAACTTGTAGGCAAACATAACCTTTTATCGGCAAATCTTAGAAAGCTATCACTTTTTATGCTGGGCAGTACACAGGGCATTTTTTATGGAGTATTTACTGGTGGGGCATTTGAGAAAAGAGCAGTGGCGGACCGTGAGGTTGATCCATCTGTATTGTCTAGGAGGGGAAAATTTGGAGGTATTCATATGATTATCGGGGGGAGTGGGACGTCACCCCTAGTATTTCTGAAATTGCAAGAAAGTTTGTAAAGTCGGCCATGCTGCAAGAGAAATGGCCACGGTTTATTCTGTGACCTTTTGTTATTCGGCACATCTCTGCTAGGAGGCAGTTGACAAGTTTTGGAATTGTAGTGCTAAAACGATGGGGAAATCCATTAGCCGGAAGTTTGTTTGCAGGTAAACTCGTAATTCATGGTAGGCCTACCTTTTCAATATTGCCACGAACACAAACTGAAGTTACCTCAACTTTCATTACGTGCCGTAATGAACGTAGAAACAGTATGCTCAGAAAACCGTTTCAGAGGAATCTCCGTTCGGACATTCCTCCAAAAAATAGATTTGAAGCCACACATCACACATTTTGCTTTCGGTTTTCTAACAAATGATGGCCGACATATTTTGACGCTTAAAAATAAATCAACATCCGTAGAATGGGGAATGGTTGTCAGGTGTCTCTTCTGTCTCCCAGGTTTCTTCTGCGAAATTACATCATGTTTTTACTTCACAACAACTGTCAATGGTATCGGCTGCAATTATCGTATTCGTCCTCTCTGGAAGAGAGATGACCATCTTCACCAGTCGATGCTGCTGGTGAAGATGATTTGCGGGTGAGTTTGTTTAAAGTGAAGGAGATTTACACAATGTCTTCTGCCTCACTCTCTCGTCCTGGCATATCTGCTTCCAGTGGCAAGACAGGGTCAAGACGGCTGGAGATAGATCAGGATGCAGGAGTTGCCGGAAGGTGACAAGTATGCCATTCGACCGTCTTCGGGGCTGCACTCCGGACTTTTTCGTCTGGATTTTCTCCCTGCTCGCAGTTTGCGAGCCAAAAACTGGGGTTTCCAGCTCGCCTCAGACTATCCTGGGCCACCATTGGCAGATTTTGCTCTTCCGCCAGCCACAGGTACTAAATGCGCTGCTGCCCGCATTAGTGCAGAGGCTATAAGGCGCCTCTAATTCGCCTTTTATGCCTTCCCGTCACCGATTTTTGAGACATTTCATGGAGAGCCTCGTTTGTCAGCCTCCATTAAGGAGACTGTCCAAGGTGTACCACGTGGAGGTGAGGATGACTTGGGTTCTTACCATAGAAATAGGAGGACTAGAATGAGCGGTCTATTGTTCCACTTTTGTTTTGTGCATAATACACATGCAGAGCAAAGATGGTACCAACACGTTGGCAAAAGATGTGTATAAACAAAGGACTTGCAGTGCAAAGAGTTCACACCGCTCCTCTTTTATTGCTGCTGGATTGCAGTAAAGCAACAGAAGATCGAGAACAAGTCATATTTAAGTAAGCAGTGCTATAAGTATTTGAAATTAATTTATTTTCAACCATTTTTAGTTGATTTATTTACTGGTATCGACTTCAGAGCGTAGCAATGTAGGTCGAAGTTTATCGTATCGTCTGACTTGGCATTAGTTTTGACTTGCTTTTCAGGCAAAACCTCTACCAATCTTTAAACTTTATGGTATTTTGCTTATTCCTTCTGCTTTGGTATTTGCATCGTGAAAAGAAGTTTTGGAACGTAGACGAAGGGTTAATTGTCAGAAACTCTAGCGTTCGTTGTTCCATGACCTAGGCTATCAATTCTAGTGCTTAGTGACCTGGTAGACTCAAAATAAACTTACTTTGGACCTTTGATGGTAGGGATACCTGCAGTGTCTTTCAAGAATTTAGGGGTTTCAATTGCACCCATCAAGTACTCTTCAATATCATTGAATTTTCCAAGTCAAAAGCCCTCTTTGTGTATTTCCCAAAATTGCTCCTTGACTCTATTATGTCAAATAAATCTGCCATCAAAAGGATGAACTCACTTACTGCCTTGTTGCTTTTAGACCCTGCTACCTGAATATTTTGTAATAATATTATTGTCAGTGGAACAGAATAGCTCATAGTTTATCAATTCTATCAGCTGAACCAATCCTTGCAAGGTGACAGATTTCATTTTGCTTTCAGGGAAACTAGAGGGGTGTTTCTAGTTTCTTGATGTTATGCCCAAGTGTGTCAATCATGCTAAAACTCTTTTGAGGTCTCATGAAAACAACTGTAGACATCTGGTCATTTCTCAGAAAGCAGGTTAATAGTTTTATACATCAACTATTTTAAAATGTCTTGATTTGAATTAGTTGTTAAGATGTATGCAATGGAGACATGGTCTTTAGAACCTAACTACCATGACAGGACAAATGTTAGAGACAGCCTTGTCATGCACTTTACCCTTAACAGTGCCACAGCCAGCATTTTCAACAACTTTGGACTGCCTCTGTCTCATCTGAGTTGTTTTTGAGTTGACATTTCATCAAGAAACTAAGCTAACCTCTTCAAGGATCCTGATTCACATACAATATTTACTGACTATAATTTTATCATTAGTAAATGCAGCAAATTTAAAGACTTTTTAGCAATTTCTGAACCCTTGGGCTGTAGAGGTGGAATGAAATGGCAAATGCTTTGCTTTCCTGAAATCACTTGAAGCATGATAATTTGTTGCAATTTTCTGTCTCATTCTGAAATAGTTCATTATCCATGTGATCAAAGTTTTTATGATTGATTTTTCATTTTATTTAGATAAAAGTTTCAGTTTTTAAGCATCAAAATCAGCTTCTTAATGACTTTCTCCTTTTTGAAGTTTCTTTTTCTTATAACTGACTTTAATTAATTATTCTAGGTGAAATATTGGAGTCATATTTGTGATTTATTTGTACATGTTTTGGATGCAAAGCAGCATTTTTTGGATGGATTGAATTAGACTTTGTGATTGGAATTGTTTCTTTGGAATTTTTTGAGAAGTTGTGGCAAGCTAAATACAGACTGGACAGAATTTTCTTCAGTGGTTTTTACCAATAGATTCAGAATTTGGCCAGGAATAAGGACAGTTTTTTATTCATTAGAAATGAAGCAGCTCTCACAACCTCATTGTGATGCAGATGGATGCAATTTTTTGAGATGCATTGCAATAAGTCACTTGGCTTACAATTTCTATTTGTGGACTGGAAACCTGTTATATAAACATTGACTCAAAAGTTCATTTTAATTTCATTACTATGTTTAAGCAGATGAGTGTTCATTTATTTTGGAATTCTTGTAAGCCTGTTATATAAACATCTACTCAAATGTTCATTTTAATTTCATTACTGCCTTCTAAGCGGGTGTTTCATGGAGGGGGCTCTGCCCCCCCCCCACTATGGACCACCTTCTACAACCCAATGTTACTTTTCTCCTTCCTTTTAATACAGCATAGAATGAAAATTGTTCCCAGACCACTGCTTTTAAGCGTTAAGAGTGTTCTTTTATCTTGTAATTCTTGTTATTAGTGAAAATCTTTGTTTGAAAAGCATAAAATGTTGGCTTTGTTTACATTTGCAAGGATAAGGTTTGTTAACTTTCAGGAGATTTGTTAGCTTGGCGAAGATTTTGTTGAATGTCTAAGTTAAACAGTGTGTATTAAGAAGCCAATCAGAGATGCAACTAGCAATATTTATTTCACTTTGGAGAATATAAGAAAATCTATTGGTAACATGTAGTTACGTTCAAGGGATCTTCCAGGTGATGTTTATAGGCCTAGAAATTTTTCCACCAAACTTGTGCCAGGGAGACTGCTTTTGACAAACAGCTTAAGGTGTAAAATCATATACATTTGTGCATATTTTAAAACAGCACTTTAGAAATGAAAGTTGTTTCTCTTATTATACATAGGTTGGTTATGTCCTGCTCCATGACAGGCCTACTTACTGGCGAAAAGAGTTGTTTTTCTGTAGAGAACGCAACTTTCTCTTTGAAATTCAGCGATTATCACAGCTAAATCCATCATAAAAGACTTCAAGTTTGTAGCTGTCACACGATCTCCGAAATAAATGCACGAAATTTGTGAAAACATTTCGAGAAAGCAAAGAAGACTGCTACGAAGCACTCTCCACTGTGACTTCTTGCAGTTTTCTTGCCAACGTGTTGGTACCATTTTGATTTCCCACAGTCATTACGCGTCACGTGACATAGCACGCATTCTAGTCCTTCTAGTTCTATGGTTCTTACACCCCTTACACCCTGGCTGCCATTATAATGCCCTAAACGAGACCGCTCAACAACATGCTATCGAGGCATGGAAGCTGAAGTTTTCGTAGCTTACTATCGGATAATGTAGCTAGTAGATTGGCCTACTCTTTCATAAAATTCTACTCTCTGATTGGTTGAGTTTAGACGGAAGAGATTCACCGCTTATTTCATGACGTAACTAGTGTTATAACAAAGCAGGGAGATTAAGCGGCGATACATTGCTCCTATGCAGCATTTCTCTCAATAATGACAGTCTAACGTCGAAATTTCTTACAAAATGAATGACTGTATTCAATTTTAGGCTTCAAGGGAATAAGCTTTTTCAAAAAAATATTTTTCTGATACCCCAGGGTATTCAGTGAATGGAAAAGGGCACTTTAGATAAATGCAGAATCTGCAGATTAACAGGCTATCAAAAGTACTCTTAAAATATCGGAATAGACCGTAGAGCGAAAAATTCCTGTAAGTATGCAAATATTTCAAATAAGACAATGACAAAAAGTCGCTGATTCAGAAGGTTACTTAAGTGTTGGGGCAAACATGTTCAAATGGTGGGGTGCTGGAAGGGACTGGAAGGGGCTGGTGGGGTGCTGGAAGGGGCTGGTGGGGAGTTTTCCCACCACTTTGTATGTTCAAAAATGCCCTAGAAGTACAGACTCTGTACCTGAGTAGTGGAGAGATGAGGATTTAGAGGGGCGGACGATGCTTAGAGATGTGGAAGAATCTTTTGTTAGCTTAAAATTTTTTTTACCAAATCACGAGATGGTATGACCTTTACCTCATTTTAAAAGAGGTTTCCAAATAATATTGACTATAGTGAATTAGGCAAGTATGTTTTTCCACTTGTCTCAAAAATTCTTTCACCCTGATCCGAGAACTAAATGACACTTCTCTTGGGAAATTTTAGGGAAATTTTACCAATACACTTTTTTTGAAAGAAAGTTGATAATACTCGGCTGTCTTTTCCTTGTTAACCTGAGGAGAATTGACAGCTTTGACACTTCTTTCTTTGATTTTTGCAAATTAATTTCCCTAGCGAAACTAGATTCTGTGTTAACATTGTCTGTTAATAGTTGTTTATAAACTTTACAAAAAAACATCAATATGCAAGAGATTTCATCGTGGTTATTGCATTTGGCTCTAAATCAATCAAGACATCCATTGTTATATTTTATATAGTCTTTCGACATATCCTACACGCTACTAATTTAAGAGCAAATTAAGAAAAAATCTGCCTCAGACTTTCGGGAAAACTAAGAACAGCAAGTCTGGACCTAAATTTTTACCAACTTTCTTACAATTTCGTACATATCGAGGAGCGCAACGCCTCCCAGACTCACCCCAATAAACATATCACAGGATAGAGTAAGTAGAATGACTATGGGTTGGGCAGACAAAAGAAGTGAAACAGTTACAGCATGTGTCATGGTCAATAGATTTCAAATTCTATGTAGGAATAGGTCTGATCTTGAAAAATAAAGGCAAAACTCACTTGTTAATATCCGTGTGAGCTGAGAATCCAGCGATGACCATATTGAGCGCATCCAACCTATCCTGGAATGTATTTTGTTCGTTTAGCAGATTCTTCTGAAACCTCTCTTCATCATCTTCAAGGTGCTCAGCAGTTGCTTCCAACTGGACTTCAATCTTATGGGGCCAACCAACGCATGTATATCTGGAAAAAGTGACATTTCTTGTAAACACCATTATAGGTTTAAGATTAAACAAGCGCGCTGCGGATTTATACGTTTTTTTTCTTTCTTTTTTTTTCCCTCTCCCAGCAGTCACGCATCATACAGATTTTCCAACACCTTCAGGTACTAAGACCCTTTTAACAGAGAAATTGGAATGTGTGAAGTTATACTGCACTACGTACTTGGCGTTGAAGTCATCTTGTCCTATGCTATACCAGAATTCCTCGAGTAGTTCATAGTCAATCATTGCTTTGTTAATCAGCTCTTGTTTTTCAACCAATAAACCAGGAACGGTTTTCATGTATTCTCTTTGCTCTGAAAGTTCTTCGATGCAATTTGGTTTATCATAAAGACGGCGGGCGATTGTCCTAAATTCATCACAAACCTAAACGAAAAGCAAAATATAATTTCAAAAAATGAATAATCAACTGCTATATGCATGCAAACATACCTAACAATGCAATACTCGTTTATCATAGAAAGGCCTAATTTATATTCCTTTTCGGGATATTTAATCTGCTACTTAGTCAACAATTCTGGTAGGGAGCAAAGCCACGCCAGACCTTTCACATGAGGGTAATACCCCCATATTCACTGTAGTCTCATGCCTGGAATGCTTCTGTCCTGCGGAGGAATTCACAACGTCAAAACTATTACTTTTCAAACGGAGTTCTGCACGTACATTCAAGAGGTTCCGCTAGAAGTCATACATGTGGCAAATTCAAAAATATCTCCTTGGGGAATATCTCCGTACTTGAATATCCCCTTGGGGTTCCGCTTCAGCAGCAAGACAAAAAAAGTTGAAAACCAATGGTTTAAGGAAAATAAGGTATACTTCTGATATTTCAATACTATGCTGGGTTCACACTGTAGAATTTCGTCTATAGATTCGGAAAGTCATCGACAAAACGAAGAATGTCGGCAAGTACAAACAAAGACGACGCGTGCGAACAAAGTCGATGATGCGCTTGTCGATGAAGTAGAATATGTTCTACGTCTCGTAGACCTTTGTCGATAAACCGATAGAATTTCATATTCGTTTGTCTGCTTCCTTACTTTTCAATATCTAAGCATAGATTAAAGTTGCGAGCATCTTTTTTTCCATGATTAATTCATCAGGTACAGCGCGTAAATAGTCTTCCAACACTTGTTTATGTAGACAAGTGTCTATCTGAAATTTTCCTTTTTGTCAATGAATTTCTGAATCTACAGACAAAAATCTATCGTCTGCACCTATCATTAGGAGCCAAATATCAGTTTTGCTTGAACTCCTTGGGAAGAAATTAGGTTAGCTAAAAAAGTTATTGAAACCCAAACGAGCCATTCCTTAGTCTTCTAAGAAGACAGTAGCTTTCACAGCTGCTTTAGAGAATGCAGGAAACAACGATCGCAAAATTTTGAATTGTAAATTCTAGATGTAAACCAACGCTAAATTACTTGGGATTGAGGTAAATCACTCGTCTGTTCCAGTTACAGAATAGGCATAGACTTCAAGAGCATCATGAATATCAACGAGGACTTTTATACAAGCAAAATATCGTCTAACCTGATCGGCTTGCTTACGAAGTTTCTTAGCCAAAAATTCCAGAATTGAATTGGCCAATGCCTTCTTCTTTTTGGCCAATGCCTGCCTCACTCCTTCACATGTGATCCAAAAAGGGCCAATCACGATGCTGGCTGGAACACTGCTTTCAATCACCTCTTTTTCTTGCATATGGTTCTCAATCAGTTGCTTTACTTGAGTGGGTGTGTGCTCTTCTTTCTCGTAATCCCTGAAAAATACAATGAAAATAGAAGAGACTATCAAATAATTTGAGAGACTATCAAACAATAGGTAAAATTGCCAGTGAAGTGGTGTGAGATGTTCAAATGAAGACAGTATGACTTAAGCTGTCTTGAATTATTAGCTTGGCCGCCGAAGGAGCAGGGGCCAAATAGCCCCAGGGCCTCATAGCACCCAATAGCTCTAACTCTGGGGGGCCTCAAAAATTAAACCAGTAGTAGTTCTCCAAAGTTAATTTTTAGGCCCTGAAAATTTTGTACTCACTTCGCTCGCAGAGAGCCTCATCTTTCTCTTCGCCCCGGGGCCTCTGAATTTTTTCGGCGGCCTTAATGATTAGTATACCAATTGAGAGAGCTCTTCATGAACCACTTTAATCTATCGTCTACTAGAGTTAAGTCCAATCTCCTCTCTGATTTCTGAGTTCGTATTTAAAAGTTATTGCCTAAATTCTTCCTCCAAAAGTTTCAAGTATATGAGTTAATGGCTTGCGTCCAAAACCTGAAGTCCAAACGATGTAGAGATGGGACCTAAATCCACCAATTGTTGTTGCCCCAAGATTTACTGCGAATGATGTTTAAATAATCTGTAAAATAAAGCAAGAGTGACTAATTGCCTATACTATTCTGCTATAAGTAGCCATATTTACATTGCTTAGAGATATTCAAACAGGTTTCAACAGGTCGTGAGAAACATCTACGTCTGTCAATGGAAAAACCATAGAATTCTATCTCTGCTCCATACAAAAATGAGTGCTCTAAACAACTAGTGCAATCTTTCGATCATCGCAACACAGCCTGTACAGCTTGTAGACAATGACAACGTAGTTATACAACATTCAATAAACGTTTTACTTACTCCAAGAACTTCTTTATATCAAGGTTATACAGGTCCAAGTACTGCTCATACTCCTTCGCATATGCCTTCAGTGGTATGATGGCACGTTGAATTGCATTCCGAATCGCTTCTCTCAGTTGTTTAACCTCACTTTCATTTTCACCAACAGATTCAAGCAAAGGCGTTCCGCTCCAGAATAACCTCTCCATGACATGTTTCTCCAGTTGGGGTACATTTTTGGCTGCTTGAATGCCCTTATCAAAACAGCCGATGACGCTCGGCTCGAAACTTTCTGGTGCTGTACTGTAAGTCACTGTGTTGGCCTCCATAACCAAATCAATGAAAAATATTGGGTTCTTCTTGGGCCTAAATGAAGAGTCGCAGATCTTAGATACACGTTTTTAGACGTGAACTTAATGGCTTCAATCAAATCGGGCTTTAAAATTTTCTTAATTTAAGCGTTTATATTTCTTAAATTCTTAAGATTTCCAATTACAATAACAACTTAGAAAAGGCAATTGCAACACAAGAAATATAATTTTAAGGTCCTTTCAGGCACATAGTCACTTCGATTTTCTTTCCAGCTAGTGCAAAATTTTTCCTGTCACTTCTTTCAAGTTATAATCAAACACTAAGCCTACTCGTGTTTCTGAAATGTTTCTTAAAATTTGCCTAACTTCAGTTCCAAGTTTCTTATAGACATGTTTCTAACTAAAAGCACGTGTGCAGCACCTTTAAGAAACTGCGATAATTTTGAAATAAATAGAGTTTGACATTCACAGCTTGCAAGTGGAGGTTTATGAACATAGATCAGAATAATGCGATATTGACTAAGCAGATTAAGTTGAGAAATTTACATGCTACAAGCTCCAAGGAACACCACACGTCTTTCTTTTATATGAAATAAATTATATGGTTTCAGCCTGGATGTTTCTTAATATTTCGTCAAATCCAGTCTTAAATTTTTCTTAAATTCAAAGGCTTCCAATGACAATAATAGCCCAGATTAGGCAATTATGATGTAAGAAAGAAGATGCTCAGGTTTTGTGGGACATGTAATGGATGCTCGTTCTATTTTCCTGCTTGTTTGATAAAAAATTCACTCGTACAAACAGTTTTTGTAAGTTATTATTTGGAACTCGGCCTGCCTATATTTCTTAAAATTTTTCTTAATTGTGTCTTACTCTATGCCTAACTTCAGCCTCCTGTTTCTTATAGACATGTTTCATATAAAAGGAAACGTGTAATCGAAGTGAGACAAAACTGAACGTCAATCGCTTGCAAAATATATTTTAGGAAAAACATACATGTACGAGCTTTTCAATATGCCTCCTGTCCAAGTGAAATCATCAGCGATTTTCATGACAGATTTACATGCATCCAAGATCATGTGAGTGTAAACCTTCAAAGAATGCTGCACCAAGTAACGCAATGAATCCTAAGGAACAAAAATATTGTAACTTGCTTTAAATTCTCAAAATTATTTTAAGAAGTAAAATTATAATAGGAGAAACTTCATTCATTATAGAATCTTCACTTTATGTGACTCAATTTACATAAGGAACATGATTTTCCTTCTTAAGTTATAAAAAAGATGACTACTAACACAGAGTGTCTGCCAAATCGGAGATTTATTTTCCCTGAAATTTCTCTGATATTTCCCTGATTCTAAAGCGTTTTCCCTAACCTAACATTGGTCCTGAGCAAATGCCCCACATTGCGTTTATGACAATGCAAGCCTATGTAAGCCATCCTTTGCCTATTCTTGCAAAGAAGTGTGCTTTAATTTCATCATAAAAAGAGACCAACAGTATAGATAACTAAACTTGTTTTCTTGCTTTTTCAGCAAAATAAGAAATTGATAACTAAACAATTCCCCTGATATTTCCCTGATTATCTCTAGAAATTCGTTGAATTCCCTGATCTTCCCCTGTTATTTTTCAGGTAAAACACATTTCCCTCAGTTTTTCCCTGAATTTCTTTATTTGGCAGATACCCTATCATGGCCCGCAGAACATATGAACGTGTTCGCTGCTAATGAAGACCAAACCCTGTGTAAACAAATGCAAACATTTTCTGAGTAAGAGGTACTACATTAGATAAAACACGTTAAAAGCTAGTGCCTCCTTCAGTCTAAATCAACAACAGGAAAAACTTCTTGTACTGTAATCACGGTTTCAAAAGCTACAATAGTCGCCAAAAGTGCCTGGAAAACTCACAAAAATTGTGAAACAGTACAGTCCTTTCAGAATTTAAAGCATTGCGTCTTTCAAACATCCCCTTACTCCTACAACAATGTTGCTCTGTTCCTGAGACACTTGCAGCAATGTGCACGTGAAGTTTTTCCATTACCAAAAGTATTTATCCCTAAACCAAAATTGCTTAGAGGGAGGAGGGCTTAGAGAGAGGGGGTATTTGAGTAGAGCGTTCGATGGCGGTTGATGGCGTTCGATGGCTTTTGGTATATGCTGGTTCAATTGAATTTCGTCTAACTTATCTAGAAGGAAAGAAAGCATTTTCCTCCATGAGCTCTTTAACTAAAATGAGAGAACTGATGCCGTTGTCATGTAAAAAAGGAACCCAGTAAAAATTTCCTATTCCCCTTCAACTTTGTTTGGATTCGTATCTGTTTAAAAATTCATGCAAAAACTTAAGTCATCATAAGACGTTTCCAACTCTGACCAATGCCGGACGAGAGCAATTATCAGTATCCAGTAGCAACGCTTCAATCCAATCGGGCAGTGACTGAATACTGTTGCACGCAAATGTGATTCACATATTAAGGGAGAAACTCTTTGACCAATTACAATAGCAATTGCCATGTCTGAAGAGATAATCAAAAACCAAAGCCTGAATTTAACTCCAACCTGCATCATAAATCTCACTGACTCCATCAGCTTCGAGATCTTCGACATTCTGTACACTTCCCAGTTTGTCTCCTCCAAATTGAACCACCCTTTTCCTATGTCTCTCAGGGAACTACGAACCACGGCTCTAAGAGTAGTGAGCCAACTGTCCTTTAGGAACATTTGCACCTATTGAAAGAAATAAAATAAACGGGTCTTACTATAGCACTTCGAAGGAATCACAATGACTGACAACTGTAAGATTTTTGCAAATAAATAATTATATCAATAATTATCTAGCTGATGATAAGTAAGAATAGCACTTAAATTCATAAGCACTTAAATTCTGTGACCCACAATAAAACTTTATACTTACTGACATTGAATATATCAAATGTTCATTAACAGCAAGTATCGGGGTGCAAGAACGGCAGCCTCCTTAAAGTCAACTTTCAAAATTTGAAAACATTGCATCTCATCCTTCTACATTCTTCTAAGGGCATGCGATTGTGCAACATCCTTTATTAAACAGCAAAAGGATGCCGCACAATCTCATGCTCTTAGAAGTGTGCACTTTTTTCTTTCTCTATACGTCCAATCCACAAAAATTCCAATAACAAGTACAAAACTACAAGACAATACCCTAGAACGAGAATACATAGGGCTCATTCGCGTCAAGTATTTTTCTCTATTCGGTAAATTCAATCTCTTTTCACATTCAGTAATGCACAAGTTTGCCTCTTGTGTGCTTCTGCGTGGTCCCTGTGGGGTTTTACATGCCTAGTTCCCTTAGGGGATAATCTAACCCCACCTAAGAGACAAAGATTCTCCTCATTACTATTAAAATCGAAAGTTTTATTATCCACTCTTAACATATAAGCATGCAAAGAGCTGCAAACTATAGAACATTTAATCTAGCTATGTAAACAGTCAAGCCAGTTCTATCTCAGGGTCCATTCCAATTCACTATCCTGTCTATGCGAAAATAATTCGCTTGTGATTCCATCTGTTTCATACACAAAAAGCTTCTTTGCTAGTTGCTGTTTCTGCTTAGCAAAGAAAAACTTCAAGACCTAAATTTACAAGTAACTATCTGTTCCGTTATAATTTCAGAATCCATATAAGGAGGATGATGTCATGGGTAAAGCAAAAATTATGAAGAGCAAGTCTGTAGTTGTTAAGGATACCGAGGATTCCCCACATCGTTAAAATCTATTGTTTAGCTTTTGAAGTTAAACACCAATCATTGGCCGGGAAATCTATTGCCATGCGCGAGCCATGCACTATACAACTGTACTGCTTCTACGCATGCTCTTAGGTTCCCTTTAGCTCATGAAATTCAGGGATGCGTATCTCCCACAAGTAAACTGTTGAACAGGAAAGGAGCATGAATTTCAGGCCAGGCTGGAGTAGCTAATCACGCCTTACAAGAAGGACCATGCAACGAACCCGTTACTACAGTTGCAGCAAAACAATGGGAGCAGAGCCCTCATTGTAGTTTGCTTACGATATTCAACTCTCCGTAATCATCAATACCTGAGAACTGGCCTGTCCTTGGGCCTGCTCAAACTCTTCCAGACGCATGCTTTTGCTGATTGGCGCTTGGAATAACGTCATTGCTATGACTTTGTTGCATTCAGTTCTCACTTTAACTAAGGCTTGTATCACCTCTCCCAATGTCAGCAATGATCGGAAAGAAAATTTACGAAATTTTTCCTCAAAATTGTAACTGGGAACATCAGAACAAAGAGCTAGAAAAACAACAGAAACAACCTAGTTGAGATTCATGTAAACGCAAAATAATTGAATTACTGATGAGGGACTGTGGCTCGTATACACTGCTAAGGATCACAAGTAGTATAGATTGGTCTTCATTCTACACTACTCCTAGCAAGTTGTAGCAAAACAGGCATGGCTTCCGTATCACTTTTGGTCCTTTAAGCAAAACGATCAAAGTGATCCAGACTACACATACTAAAGTTCATTAGTAATGACATCATAAAAATCTATTTTTAGAATTTTCATATTTTGACAACGTGGAATGAAAGTGCAACTCAAAATAGGCATATGTTGAAAACTTTAGATGAATATTGTTAAATTCGATTGAAATATGACCATTTGAAGACAGAAAATGTGCCACACAACTCTCTAAATTTTTCTCCTGGTACTAAATGTTTAGAACCAGGCACAAAATACAGTGATTTGATGAGAACTATGTCAGCATTCAATTGCCTATATCTCGATCATTACCTTTCAGATCGAGTTGAAATTGTTCAACAGTGGCTATTTCTATGTGCTTTTTTAGAATTAAAACCAAAACTAAAATATCCTAAAGCTAGCATTTTCGTGACGTCACAAAAATGACCTCTATTGGCATTTTTGGGAACCCGTTTCCGATGCATTGGATCTTTTTCTGACTCATATCAAAAGTGATCCTTAGCAGTCAAAACTGAAACAAATTATCCTAATTCTCTATTTAAAAAAAGCTACACAACTATGATATTAAGACTTGGATGGGAAGATTGAATCGACATCCTCAATGAAGCGTAGTATTTTTGAAAACAGCAGAATCGATTTACAATTAAAAGATGGTAGAAACACAGAGTCCATCCAAAGAACTTCATGTATATTCACCAAATCTTAACATAATGCAACACTATACACATTTTAAGCAATGCTGTATGTATCATTTAATAAGGAAAAGCGTTAAGAAGTGCAATTGACAAGATCAGTCATCAGGCGTAACAAAATCTGAATTGACAAACAAGAGCGTGGATGGGTAAGAAACTTGCTACTGAATATACAGTAGAAAACCACGTAAAACAACCTAGGTATTTCCTGAGCAGCCTGGATAGGTTATTACTTAATGGATTGGTATTCTCAACTCCAACCTGTAAGGTTTTAACAAGGTTCTTATATACAGCACATGCTTTGCATGCATTTACACTACTTTCAGCACTGACTTATTGTTGATTTTTTTAAGAGCACTTTAGAGTCAGAATTATCGCAAAATCATCTTGTCATATGCTGTGCAACTTGAAAAACACAGACAGCCCATGAATATTTCTACTCATGAACTTTTGAATCAACAGCATGAAATCCATTACATAAGAACCATCCCATTTCAGTCTCTTTGGGGTCATTACTTAGAGAGTTCAAGCAATGAAATTTCAACATCAAGGTTCTTATAAAAACAGCAGGTTCTATCATTCGGATTTTTACTGTAGTGGCTACAGCACACCACAAATAGATACGTAGAGAAGTGATTAATGTTGAACAATAATAAACTAGGTAAAAACTTGAGCATAAAGAATGAATACAGAAATAATAACAAAAGGGAAGGTATTTTAACTTGGTCTTTGAGAAACTGCTGTGGATAACATACGACCAGATGATTCACTAAATTTCAGATAAAATGCTAATGTAAACGGTTTTTCACACCAAAGAACCTATAAGAAACATGAGGCTGAGATTGAGCAGATATTAAGAAAAATCTAAGAAACATAGGCAGGCTGAGTTTAAAATACTAGCTTGAAGGAACTGTGTTTACAAGAACACTTTTTAGCAAACTAGAAAGAAAACAGATACAACCCCCATTGCATGCCTCACGCAACCTGATCATCCGATTATTTGCATCGCAGTTACCTAAATTGGATTGCTGTTGTTTTCGGAAGTCTTGGAGATTTAAGAAACAGTTAAGAAACTTTAAAGGCTGGGTCTGACGAAATGCTAAGAAACATCCAAGCTGAAGCCAGAAAGCTGTTTTTTATGCAAAACCTGTATGGCATGACCTGACCACGACTCAGTGACAAAATACAATAACTTTTTAAAGTAATAAATCTCTCTACCAGCACTTTTGAAAGCCTGTCACAACAATATATACTAGCTATCAGAACACCCATTTCCCATTCTGTGGAAGAAGAAACGAATGGAACACATTTACAGATATGTTCCAACTTCTTTTCCTTATTTTCAGAATACAAACTGTTGTAAAACAAGTAGCTAACTGCAAGCAGTCTAGACGTGAAGAGGCTTGTAATTGATGGGTAACAGCTGAATAAAAGCATGCAGAATTTATAATTCAGAATATGTAAAAAATGAATTCAAACCATTTTCAGGTGCAATTGGCATTTCCGGGTCTTGTGGTTCCACAAATGCAAACATATCCGGTAGAGTCCTGATCATTTTGTCAAATGTAATTTTATTCATTGTACGCATGTAATCCAACTGGATTTGCTTTGTTAGCATGTCAATACATTCGCTAGTTCTAAGAAAGAAGATGCTAGTTCTAAGAAAAGAAGAGATTAAAGACTTAACTAATGCTTACATATGTATACACATACATGTCTAATGCTTAAGATTAAACAGTTTGTGGCCTAGTCTAGTAAGGTACAGGTACAACAATCAATAAAAACACGGCAATCTGACTTCACAAACTGCCAAAATTTACCACAGTCCATTGGTAAGTCTTATTCTCTAGTCGAGTGTGGGACGGGTATCCTCTCAAATCGTATATATTTATGTCAAAATAATCAAAATAATGGTTTATGTTTCTTCAAGTTCCACTTTTTCTTTTGGTAATGAAATTCTGTATTTATCGCAATGAAGAAAAACCAAACATCATAATGTATTTCGTCGTGGCTCTTCTATCAAAATAAAAAATTCAGCTGCACCTTCCAAGAAGCTTTTGTCACAATCTGCAGGCAAATTGGTTAATTCACTCCCATACAAGCTGGCACATTTCTAGTTTGTTTCAACCTGGGGAATAAGCCAAGCTTCTCAAACCAATATCGATTTGAAAGCGCAAGGGAACCTAGGCTCATCAACAAGGCCAAGGGAATGATTTTAGGGAAAAGAGAGAGAGCAGCGCGTTCAATAATTTGTGGGTTAAGCGAATGATCATGAATAGGAGGCTACTGTGTTCGATGGAGGGCCATTGATTATTTGCACTTTTCCACATCATTTTAAGTGAAAGTAGACAGCAGTTCAGGCAAAAGTAGCCGGTGATAAATTGCCGATAGCCGCCTTCTATTGAAACCTCTGAAAGAGATGAGCATATAGGTGTGGAAAACCACCTGCAAATGAACTTATAAAGAATGCTTAACTTGCAAAGAATGAAAAACTATAATAAATCTTTGTAGATAATCTTAGCAATAAAAACGAAGGGGTTAGCCAGAGTGAACTCATCCGCACACGTCACTCACTGCATGAGCTAACATAACTGCTTAATTTCTCATCCAAACAGCACATCTCTAATAACAATCTATAATAATGATAATATTTAAATAGGTACATCATATCAGTTTATCTAACTGTTTTTTCATACGAAACCTGCATCAATAATAGGGAATTTACAGCATAAAGAACCAAAAAGTAACACCTAAATAACAATCAGTATAAATTGGTGATGGTCCAGTGGTTAGAGCATCCGCCTCACAACAGGAAGGTCGTGGGTTGGAGCCCTGGCGGAGTCATACCAAAAACTTTCAAAAATGGCACTCGCTGCCTTCTCGTCTGGCGCTCGCTGTATGAGAATGTAGCTTCACTCCATTCGCAGACGTGTGGCTTAGGACTACTGGAAATGGAGATAGGCGCCATCCTATGCGCCATTGGCGCGGGAGGAAAGTTGACATTTTTTGATAATTTACGAGGCAACAAATGAGAGCGATGCTGTCATGTGAGGATGAAAATAATTAGTATTTGTACACCAAAACAATTTTGGAGTTTTGAAACAAAAAAAATCAATATTCTTACTAGAATTGGGTATAAATTTCAAAATTTAAACATTCGTAAACCTCAAGACTGAAGCAAAACTTTATTTGCAAAGCTGGAAATATGCAAAAGAAACTCGAGGCTTTACCTCAAGTCATTCGAAGACATTTTGGAGCCCTTGGACCATTTGATGATCCTGCGCAGCGACTGTGCTGAAATATCTGGAACACCATCAGTGGGCATACAATCAATGTATAGATGATATCTCAGCAGAACCTCTGTCTTTCTCCTCAATTCAAATGCATCGACCACTCGGCGAGCGAAGTTTACCGGATCTTCGGCACAAAACATCAAACGAATCCTTGGAACCCAGAACTGGACTGCCTTCCTTTTGACTTTTGGTGATGCGCTTTTGGATAATGCTGCACCTCGTGGCATGTGTTGAACCTAGAAAGCAAATAATCCCTTCTCATAAAGACTTGGTGCTCAGTGGTGGGAGAGGGAGCTGGGTAGGGGGAGGGAGCAGGGTTTGGGTACAAGCAAGGGTGCAAGAAGCAGTCAATAGGGGGAAATAAGCACACAGGTGCACCTTCACAAGCAGAAAAGGGCACTATGTAAGCTGAGGATACTCTACATAAAAATTTGAGAAGGTGGGGGCACATACCCCTTGTCCCCATGTTCTATATCCATGGCTGCATGATAAAATAGAATTAAGATAAAAATCTAATCTTAAAGAATATGCTAACAATCAATGCATTTTA
Source organism: Cassiopea xamachana (assembly GCA_900291935.2). NCBI lineage: Eukaryota > Metazoa > Cnidaria > Scyphozoa > Rhizostomeae > Cassiopeidae > Cassiopea > Cassiopea xamachana. The sequence goes on along the minus strand of OLMO02000278.1, from coordinate 8,765,047 downwards.
AGTACAAAATTAGAGACATGGGCACACAGGGACTACAATGGGAAGGAACCCCCTTAAGAATATCAGGCAAATTTCACCTGCTACATTACACAAAGTGACTCTTTCATGTTTTTGGGGGTGTGACTGAAAACTCTGCCTTTCCCAATGACACATGGAACAGTATGAAAGTTATAAACAAGCCATGATCTCATTACCTGGTATAATTTTTGCTTCTTATCATACGCCGTCATCCCTATATCCACCCACTCGTATTGCTTTACACCATCCTTGACAATTCCACTAGGGAGCAGGGCTTTCCCTGGCACAGGCTTCTGTCCATCTGGCTCCTTCCCAAGAGCTAGCCACTCCCTAGGGGTCCTGCTGTCATATTCTGTATTGTCAAAAACTTCCAGTGGTAGAAATGGATCACAATCTGCATCCAAATGTTTTGCACCTGGAGCAATTTTCATCTTGATCTCACTTGATGGCATTAGTGAGTTTATGCACACTCCAGATTCTTCTATCAATTTCGTGATATTGTACTCCGCATAAGCTCTTTTTCGCCTGTAAGAATATACGAAGTACGCGAGCGAAGTAAGTTTATTCTAGCAAATTCATGCTGCAGTTTACACAAGACGAAATTCAATCGGCAAAACCGTACGAGGTCTTCTACATATTATTTTTGGGTGTCAAAAATTGGAATGATTTTCCTAGCAACATCCGAGAACAAGAGTCACTCGCCTGTTTTAAAAAGAGATTTAGAAAATACCTTCAGAACCTGCAAGGCCTAAACACTGCTCCTTGGTAGAGCAGCAATTTTATTCTATATACCTTCCTTTTGCAGTTAATGTAACTACATATTCTTTTTCCTTTCTTTCCTTTTTCTTTCTTAATCTTGCTGAAAGGACGTAAGTGTTAAAATGCTAATTGAAATGAAATTGAAAAAAACTTCATAGAGAGTTCCAGATTGTTCAAAAGCTTGAAAAATTTTCATATCTCAAGTTTGGATTTCTACATAATTTATACATTTTTCTATAATTTGCATACAATTCTTTGAGAACCTAAAGCGGTTTCACATGTTTCAAAGATTTTTGCAGATTCCCGAGAGACTGAAGATTTTGCATGACTTTTCAGATCTTTTCAAAGATTTTTTGCAGACGCTTCCTTGGCAAACGACATATTTTACCGATTACCTATCGGGTTTGCGCGATCTAACATGGCATATTATATCAAAAAATTCAAATCTAAAACCATTATTCAGGAAAAGCTAAATACTTCCCGTAATCGTCTTACAATTTCCACCCGGATACTAGAGCTTATTGAAAAGAGGGCAAGTGACTTTTCTAATAAATTTCCCAAAATTACCAATAAGCGATTATCGTAAATGCAGCTTCTTCTAATATGTATAAAAAAGTAATGCAAACTTTGGTAAAATATAAGGGTATGAAACACCACACCCACTTCTTTGGAAATTGGCTCTGTCTCCAAGCTTTAGCAAGGCGTATAAAATGACTTGATCATACTTTCATTTCTTACTCATAAACAGAGAGTACTAGATATGAGGTATATGTCTAACTACATCATTTTCGAACGGCAAAAAAGCAGATAATGTTGTTCTAGCTTTAAAGTATGAGAGTGACCGCAACTAGCCTACCTTTCGATTTCAATTTTACGTGGGACCTGATTGGGTTCAGTTTTGAAAGGCAACTGTACCTTTGGCTCCCAAGACTTCAATGGGAATTCCTGAAATGTTGAAAGAAAAATTAATGAACAGGTTATGATACAGATTATGCTAATAAAAAGTCATAAGTTCAAATGTGAAAAATTTCATTGGACATACTAGAGTAAATGAAGTCTGAGGAAAGGGAAGACTGTAGCTAAAATGCATGCCATATTTCCTCTAATGGATGCTACCCTATAATAAAAGTCACCCTCTAAAGAGTGCCACACTTCTAACTAAACATTTGTAAAGACCTCCAACCTCTAATGAACATCGCATTAAAGACTTCATAAGTAAAACATTGTGATGGAGGCAATGGTATTGACATTCTGTGATATTTTTCATACTGTAGTCACATGTTTTTTGCGTTTCAAAATATTTTTGACACAGTCTTTGGCCCCATGCACATGGGAGGGGATCTGTTTGGCTCTGTTCCCAAACTGGAGCAGAAAGGCCTTGCACCAGGGGCGGACAAACCAGTCAGGCCAGTTGAGCAGATACATAAAGTAGAGAAAGTGTTAAATTCTGAGTAAATACAACTTCACAATTTATATATGAAAGAACTGACACTGTGGATATATCAGAAGTTTGCAGTCTTCTTCAATATCTCTATCCAACAACTTAATCTTTCTAGAATTCATGGGCCAGATTAGTCAAATTGTGCCCAGACTGAAAAATTCAGCCAATCCGACTCTGCCTTGCATACACATGAGACCTTCTCTATCCAATACAGCCTGGCTCCGCTCTCAGTACTAGTTTTGGTTGGATTGAATAGCATACACAGTAGGAAGCCTCTTTTCACATCTGGACCAGTGATGTGCCGAGATACCCTCTGTGGGAGGGGAGCCTTATGACCAATTGACCAATCATTGCTAATAAAACAAAAGGTTTTCAGAAAATACTGTGGGCAACTCTCTTGCAGTATGGCTGACGTTTGACCAACTTTCTTGCAAATTTGAAAATATTGGGGAGTGCAATGCCCCCACGACCCCCATTGCCACAGCCTTGATCTGCACTACTTTGGATCGGATCCCTATCAGTGGAATACACACGGGACCCGTATGGATTGGATCTAAACGAGAACAGATCGGAAATTGATAAGCTTCTGAGTGCACGAAGCCTTTGTTATGGTTACTTAGGAAAAGAAAACATCAAATAAAGCTTCATTTCTGCTTGTAATGATCCCTAGCCTCTAAAAACAAGCCACCCCCTGATGAACGCCGCATCATGAAGTGCCATTTTTAATGAACCCAGTGGTGTTCTTTTGAGGAAATACAGTACCTTATCTTTAACAAATGTTGCATTTACAGAAGGAAACATGGGATATTCTCTAAGGATTTAGGCCACTGACACATTTGACTTCCATGTATGTGGTCTCCTTTGCAAGATCAACCCAGGCCTTTCACTAAGGGCATGCCATGGAAGCAGTTGAAGAAACTTATGTGCTTCTCATAATGTCATTTGTCATCTTTGATCAACAACATTTAAACAAGCTGTTTGTTTTGGTGGGCAAATAAGGAATAACAAAGTAAGACATCTTCAAGGATAGTATAAGGCTCTCATGTACATGTGTCCTAAAACAGATGTAAGGCACTGTTTCAAAGCATGATATACATATTGGTTGGTCTTTCTAAACCCTAAGAAAGGTGGAATATGAAAAGGGCAAGAAAGTACATACTGAAATCCCAACTGGGGCAGTAGTTGGTCCATGTGCATTTTTCTTCACCAATTCTGTGGTATTTCCTTGCTCTTTAAATGTTGTTACTGTAAAGAAACAAATACATGGTGAAAAATCAATCAAAATTTGTTATCATACCAAGAATTCAATTCACTTTTATATGCACATAAATTGATTATTATTGTAAAAATCAGGAGCATTATGATCAAAAAAGCTGACAGAATCTAGCTAAGAGAGACACATTAACTGCGGAAATTCATTTTGCAAATTTTTGGGAGGGTACTCATTCTAAATGGGAACCCATGTATCCACTGAGTAAATAATGGAGTAAGTTACTATCAAAGGTTTCATTGGACATCTGCAGGTTTCCTGCATAGCCACAAGATCATTAGAATAACAGAGGTAAAATAGCAAAGTTAAATACCATAGAATTCCCAAATTAAGCAATTCAAAGATGAAAAAGGTGTATGATCAAAATTATCAAATGCTAGGAATGTGAATTTTCATATATTTTTAGAGCCTTGATGAATTTTAAGCACATGATTTCAAAACCTTTAGGTGAATGGTGTATCTCTGCTGTCTTCCAAGAAACACTTGTATTTTTACATGGTCCTGATGATGTTGAATTCTAAGTAGAAGCAAATTAAACAATCATCAGTTTAACAGATACTTGTAAAATAATCACTTGTTGTTTGGATAAGTACATGAAGCACATGATAGGACAATAAAATTCAATTGTTACTTGTGATTGATGGAAACGATACTGTCCTGCACCAGAGCGATTGTATAATGGATAGAGTATCCTTTAAACAACCAGCAGGCCATGGAATAAATTCAGGCCATATCATACCAAAAACTTTAAAAGTAGTTCTCACTACCTTCTTGTCTGCTATTTGGCACACAAGAATGGAGTGGGAAAGTTGAGCACACATAGCTACCAATCAACTGGCACCTACTGCTGCAATCATTGCATTAGAAGAAATGTAGCCTAGGTCTTCAAAAATGGAGGTAGATCTTATTCTATATGATATTGGTACAGAAAAGACTTTTTTGTATTTACATTAAAATCATAGTTGCATTATGTAACTTTTCACTGGGGTAGAAACTATGATGTAAATACATGGAAATAGGCTGTTCTCAAATGTTGGGAGAGGTACATAGAGTCAAGAGTACCCTAACAGGCTATAAATGAAAACTCTGTAAGCTGAAAAGATGAACTTAACACACATTTAGACAATGATAGGAAACATGCCCCCTGGCTCCTATGTACATATGTAGATATATATCTATACTTGGAAATATGTTTTTAGTGGCAATGTACAGATGGACAATATGCTGTAAGTTAGGAGCACGCCATAATAAATACTAAGAAGTGCTCTTGACTTGCAGCATACTGTCCATGTATCCATTGCTACTACTATCAGATATTTTTATACAGCAAAAAATTATTATTATTATCATCATCATCATCATTATCATTATTGAAACAAAATTTAATGACAAACATGTCAATACAAATGTATACTATAAAATAAACACAAAATTTTAATTCTCTGAGAACTGCATTTTGCATAAGTCAAAACAGGTATTGGAAGTTGTTTGATTGACTATATGTTCTATCATCATAATTTTCATTATTATTATCATCCTAATTAGCAAAATAATATTTCAAAATAGATCTCAAACCAAGAAAATCTAGTCATATTCTTAAGTAATACATGCATTGAACCCCATATGGTTGGACATCATTTAAACATTCCCTCAGTACTTGAGCATCTGTTGACACAGACAATGTCCATCCATGTAGAGACATCTATCAATCACTCAATGTATCACATATATCTGTAGGCTTAATCCTCAATTCAGGTCTTAGTTAAGTGACTATATAGGGAGTCTAATGATAGAACTATTTTCCTCTATAGGGTGATTCCACACTTAGACATCACAATTGTGGAATTTTCAACTTTTTTGCTTATAGTGAATAGCTTCGGAACTCCACTAAGAGGTCCCATGGAGACCCATGCATCCCATCATCCCCCCCCCCATTCAGTAGGCCAATGAAAGTAGGGATTTTGAAATTTGTTGATACAGCCTCAAAAAAAAGCATTTTCTAATTTTTCAACTTTTCTACTACATAGTCAAGACCTGTAATGTTAATTACACCATATCTGTAATGTCCATTATGCAAAACTTTTTTTAAGTTTGCACAAAAATGGAGAGCATTAGAAACAAATGACCATTACTTTTCATAAATTGCACACATCTGTAAATCAAATTCAGCTAACATGGTTTGATAAGGTTAGGGATTAAGTTGAGTCAGCAGTTTGAAAAAGTGCACCAACATTTGGTGATATTCTGATGTAATGACTGTTACAGTCACAAAATATCAATAAGTCAAACAGCAGATAGACAAAAGTTTCTAGTTGTTGTGGACATAAAACCTGATCACATTGAGTTAAAATTTATATAAGTCTTTTTGAAACATAACTTATCAGAAAATAGGAATTTGAGGCAAAACATAGAAAATTTCTTTGGACTGTAATGTCCATTACATGGAATTGCCTTATACATGTTTTTTTTTTTTATAAGAAAATCATTATTTTGCCTGAGCCTCAATTTTCTTAACTTTTTCCGAAATTGAGCCTCAGATTTTCTTAAGTTTTTCTTAACTTTTGCTGACATAAACTGGCTAGAGTGGTTTACACTTTTGTTAATACTATTGTATACTTGAAATTGAATTTCATCTTTAACATTTTGAATGCAATAACGATGAAATTTCCGATTTTTGGCCTATAAAAACACTTAATTTTGGAATTTGAGCCTCGTGATTTTCTTACGATTTTCTTAAGATTTTGACGATTTGAGCCTCATTTTCTTATAAACTTTTTTCTTATAAAAAAAACGTGTAGTACATTAAGCAGATACACCATGCAACACCAATATTAAGTCACAGGAAGATATTTCTTATGTAGATAAACAGTCTATATCATTAATCAGTTTGCATTCTGTAATTTCTGCACAAGGAAGATTATTCTGAGATAAATTTTTGCCTGTTAAATATTTGGGGCTTTTTCCCAAGTTATGGCAAGTAAGTAGCAGAAGCTGTGAAAATCATAGCATGTGTAAAGCTTTTGCCAAGTAATTGGCTGTGCATGGGTGGAAGCAATGAAAGTGGCATGGGACCAGGCTGGAAACTATGTAGTAAACAATTTCTCTGATGTGCACTCAAAGCTATAAAATTATTTGCATATTTTGTCTTTCTCTAGAAAAAGTAACTCTTGCACATGAGCAAATTTATGACATTGCCTTTAAGCAACTTTTTGAAGAATTAGAATGTAAAAAAACAGGCATTCATCTAGTTTTGATCTGCAGAATATCATAGGATACATATAAAAAATGATTTTACATAGTCCAATATATGATATTTAACTAAAATGGACAACTTTGAACAAATTGGGAAGCATTTTACAAGTATTTCCTAGCAAGTGCACCTTTCTTCATGAAGTGAGACTGCAAATTCTGGCTATCTTCTTACCTTGTTTTGGGCCCCACCAGTTATCTATAATGATAAATTGCTAAAAACACCTATGATAGATCTTTTTTTGCATTTTTCAATATCAGCTCCGAAGAGACCCATCCATCTACTTTAGGAATTTGAACACAATCTGTTCTTAGGAATCACTCTGAAATTTACAGAATTTTATTTTTTTGAAAATTTCACAACAGCTTGTAATGCAATGATTTATGGATAGAGTGTATTTGTCAGTTTTTCAAGATTGATATATTATTATGGATGCTTTTGAGTTCAAGAATTCAAATTTTGGCATTAATATATTGATAAACATATGCTTCTACTCCAAAAATGCAATTTCTGAGATATTGGGGCAGCTTTTTGTAATGTAGGGGTTATTCATTTACTACACATGCACAAAGGGGATGGGGGTTGAGCAAAAGTGTGCACCATGTGTACAAGGGGGATGGGTGTTAATGCATGCAAGTGCATATGCACAAATGTCCCTTTATCATACCATGCTGTCTTTAGTGACAACTTTCACTACTGTGCTAAGAAGCACTTGCTATGACCATTTCCCTCTCTCTCAAATCCATTACAGTCTTTTTCTTTATGGAATTATTGATTGGGTATTTTAAAACTTTCAAATTTTTGCCACCAAACTTCCTAATTATGAGCATAAATGAATTGCTGAAATATTAACTTTGGTGGTAAATTTACAAAGTTTCCACACTGGCATGGGGATTAAATTGCCTTCATACTACAAAAAATGCAGTCTGGTGCAGAAGCAGCATAACTTCATGCACACATCATTTCTTTATAGCAAATTTGCTTTTCACTATGATATTCCAATTATATTCAGCTCAATACCTGCCATATAGGTTCTCTAGAAAGAGACTGCCAAATAGGTTCTATCTACCATATAGGTTGCTCCACGGGAGGCCAGTTAAACAACCATATTAGCATCACAAATCATGATCTCTGAAGCAGAAACACCAAATATCTGCATAGCATGGGGGTGGAACTTCAAGACATATGCAATGCATGTAACAAAGAACAGTAGATGACCTCTCAGTACTGTATGAATGCATAGTTATATGCAATCACTCACTTTCTATCAATTCATATCAACAATTTGATAATATCACTTCAATGTTTGGAACTCTATGATACTCAATAAGAGTCTATTAGCTTTGATGTATCTCAAACGGCTATAGAACAATGACACCAGCAATCTCAACCCTTTTCATCAAATGCAAGAAATATATGTAATCAAATATGGGGAACCCAATTCTGAAAACAGTTTTCACGTATCTTGTATAGTTTCTGCAAAGAAACCCTACCTGCCAATTAGATTGCAGATGGTACAACCAATATGGCAGATTGTTTCTCTTTACAAAGACCATACAATGTACATAAAAATTGTTTTCAGAATCTGATTCAATGCCATCGAATATATATGCATATAATATTGTGTGGCCATCTACAAGTCTATATGGTGTCATACTATATACCTTCTGTCTTACCGGGAACTAATGACTTGGTTAAGAATTGAAATGCTACCCCTGTGCTATGGAATCATCGTGTGTTTATGATTCAGAGATCATGATTTGTGACGTTAACGTGGTTGTTTAACTGGCTTTCCATGGAGCAGCCTATATGGCAGGTAGAACCAATATGTCAATCTCTTTCTAAAGAACGTATATGGCAGGTCTCGAGCCGAATCACACCCTGAAATTCCCGGCACATTTTCAAAGCATTTCAAAAGCATTGGCAAATAACTATAAACATATATAGGCTTCTTGATACATTTTATGCCACCAATTTGATACATGTAACTAGAATTGAATATAATATTGGTAATACTTTATCCTTTACAGGCGTTAAAGCTTTCTTGCAAAATCATTCCAAATAAATTATCCGCGTGTAAACCCAGACTATAGCTATTCTTCCCTCCACTACCACAAAAACTAAAATATATACAAAAGCCACAATTTATTACTAATGCTGCTAACAAATGCAAGAGTAGAAATTCAACAAATCTTACATTGAGAAGAACGTTGCAATTTTTGCTAACGATGTCTGAATAATATCCTCTCTGCCTTAAAGCTGATTCTTGCTCCCGTGGGGGTGTTGCGGCTGGAGAAGAAGTCCGCAGTGTTCGTCTACTTGAATTTGCAAATCTGTGACTTGTTGACATTTTACTTGCTTTCAATTGCCTAATTGAAAAGTCTATGTAGAAATTGGCGCTTTCAGCTTTACCTCAAAGTCGCCAGCCATATTGTTTTCTGACTATAAACGTTGATGCCAGTGTATTCAAAGTTGATTAAGGTGCCCAAGGCCATACTACCTGCCCGTACTAATTTCTTCTTTATTCAATATCTGGCCCAACTTATAAAGGTTCTTTGGCAGATGCTATGGAAACAGACTCATCTTGAAATCGAGATCATTCCAGTCTTTCATAAACATAATGAGAACAATTGACCATATTGTAATGACATGTGTCAACTTATGATGTAACGTGAATTCCTGAAAGGAAAATTTTTTGTGAGATCTGCACAAACTTCGACTGGAGCTGTGGTGGTAGAGATGTAAGCAGACTTGTAAATATGCATCGTCACACGACTTCTGTTTTCTATTCAACTTAGGCAATTTTGAGAATGTTGACTTTCTTGATAGTATCATATTTGAAGATCTAACCGAATTGCAGCTCTACTACGGTTGTTGAATTTTTTGATAAAAACAATCTTGTTGATTCTATTTGGTTATTGCTAGCTAGGTAGCTAGGAATTACGCACAAATGCTCTCGTTCTTTGAATTCATAAAAATGTAGACGTTCGAGAGAAGATCTTCTCCGTGCAATGGGAAAGTGTATGCATGTGTTTTAAACGCATTGGAATGTTGTGCACACGCCACTGTTTCTTGTGTGTATTACACATGCCACACTTTGTCTACTGGCCTAGAATATCTTTAAATGGCACAAGAGCGTTGTGGATTTTGCTAAAGTTGTTTAGAGTGCCCTATTATGGCTCTATTTTTTAATTGTTTTCTTTCTGAGTTATCACACTGCGAAGATGTGGTTTTTTGCTGTGCTATTTTGCAGATACTATGATAACTCTATAATAGCGTGGTAGTATTGTTTCAATGTTTTGATAATGAATCTTCTAATTTGGTGGTATACTTCAGGTTAAGATCAGTCTTTGCAGACTGCTTTCTAGATTCCATTCACAGCACAAACATTCAACATTCTTTCAACCAATTGATATTGTATTTGTAGTCCAAGCTCAGAGCTCCATCATTTTCAAAAACATGCTAGCCAAAAGCACCGAATGGGTCATACATCCAATTCAGATTTTGTTTTGCTGTTGAGCTTTTTGTCAGGTACAAATTGCTGCAAGACACACTCCATATTCACAGTGATAACCAAGTTACAAATGTACTTTATACTTTTATACAACATTCAAAATTTATGATAACCAGCATATGTCAAATGTGTACTACCTTCTATAATTTTTTTGTTTTTGGATCATCTAGGCCAGGGATGGGCAAACTACGGCCCTCAAAGTAATTTTCAATGGCTCGCTAATACCTTTTCGGAGCTGGCACAAGAGTTAACGGAAATTCCATTTTTGGATTTTTGTTCCCATTGGAAAGATAGTTTATAAATGACAACCCTTTTGGGGATAATGCCACTTCTGCATCATGAGTGCAATCCATGTAGCCCATATTTGAGATATACTGTCTTGAAATTAGCAGTAATTACTAGTTACAGCAGCAATTAGATACTTTTATTAAAGATTGGTGACAGTGTTTATTGAGAGGATGCCAACATGGTATAAACAGAAACTTTTGTGGGGGAGCTGCCTCCCATAGCATTCAACAACACTATTATTTCTTCCATGGAAGAGTTATAGACATATTTATTTCCATAGGAATGCAAAGTATGTAGACTCAGTGTTAATGTTTCTCTTATGTTTCCATGTTTTTCATTATGTCATGACCAGCTATGAATAACTATGATGAGCCTTAATCAGCAGAATAGATGAATTTCTGGTTGAAATTTGGTTAAACTTCTTTGTGGATGCTAATTCCCCTACATTGGGAACAACTTCTTTGAAGTTTCTTTAACTTTAGGAGGTGTGGTGCCCTTATATCCCCTATTGGCACAACCATGGTCACACCTACTAGTCACGCCTTATGTTTTTACAACTGTCGAAGTTTTCTGCAATATGGTCTGTCTTTTTGTAGGCATAGACAACAATAAAGGGGATTTTTTGGACAAGAAAGCTATCATATCACCAAAACTATGGCTGGGTTAAGCATCTCTGATCCAATGCAAGGACTCCATATCTCTGATTTTGACTTACATCATGTTGAAGCTCATAGTCCCACAGCATCAACAGACCATGATTCTGAATCAAACAGTGTTAATATCCTTGAGCTTCCACCTGAAATACTTCTGAGAATATTTGTACATATTGACATAAGACAAATCTTTAGAACTGTCATCCTGACGTGTAAGCACTTCTATGAGATCCTCAGTGAGCCAGACATCTGGAACACAGTATTTTCTTTGAAGTGGCAGAACACAAAGCTAACAAAGGACTATGATTACATCACTGACTGGAAAGATGTGTATTTTGCTTTTGATGATGTCAGTAACTATTGGTTGCGGAAAGACAAGTGGAAACTACAGTGTAAGCAACTTTATGAGCATTCAGCACCTATTGATGCTGTCCATATAATGCCAGAATCAAAGTTTGCACTATCGGGATCACGTGACAGGACTGTCATTCTTTGGGATATCCAGAACTTTGCGCATGGGAATGGCAATGATGGTGATGTAAAAGAGGTTACAACGTTGTCTGGTCACACGGTTTGTAGTCTCCAATTTTTTATTAACCTCGTTCGGAAGTTAAATTAAATATCTCAATCTGCATCCTTGTCATAGCTAAAGCTCGTTCACTCAGCAAAATCGAATATATAGGCAGAAGTTGCGCATGTGGCTCCAAATGCCATTTGCAGATATGTTGACAGTAACTCTTCGCTTCAGCAATCTTTCAGAGTTCTCTAAAATCATAATTATTGCAGTGAAGATTGCCATAATCTTTCGTAGTGACGTGTTGTCATTATTTTTATAATTGTTTGCCAACGTTCTTTTGCTTTAAACAGGGCCTATTTAAAGGAAATTTACCAAGACCACACTTTGCTATGATAAAGCTTGACCGCACCCTATTTGAACATTTTGGCGACCAAACCCTTCAAAGAATCCAAACTTTCACGTGAAGCCTTTTGTTGTTTGATGGCACATTAAAACAAGTCTTGTATTGTTCTCGAAATTTATATAGAACATACACAGACCAAGGCATAGAAAGGGTTCTCCGAAAGAAGAAACAAATGACAGTGAGCTTTTAAGTTGCCAAGACCACACTCAAGATTTCCAAGACGACAAAGACTGGCCAAGACCACTCTAAAAAAGGTCCTAGCTTTAAGTAGATCTTCTCTTAAAAATAGTATAGACTAATTGGCAACCAGCTTAAAGGACTTTAACTTTTCCAAGTGGGAAATACGCTTTCTCATATCGTGGACACTGCGGCTAACCTCTATCCAGCTTCATTTGTTTTATCGCCATGTGGTTAAGACACAGTTCTGTTGATCTGTATCTACATAGGGGAATTTTGGCGTGTGAACCACACGTAATTGTTGAGTATGCTCTGCATATCAAAAGAGTTTGCAATTACATGTGAAGTTCTCATTCGGTCAAAAAGATTCTTAGCTTTGCGGAGAATTTAAATTCTTGGTTTTGCAGAGAATTGTTCTTGTAGTCAAGTCAATTTCGACGACAATTTTTAATCATTTACGATGACCATGCAATCAGTGCTTAAGTACGTTTATTTCCTTTGCTATCCTCCTTTTCCTTGTTAAAAGTATGCCTTAGTACCCCAACGATGGTTTCCTCTTATTGCTTTCATTCCAGCTACTTAAGCAGACAATAGTAGTTTTTGACAAGAATGTAAAATTCTCAAGAACTGTGTCAGTCAGGGTACGTGCTACTCCTTCAACTCCTTAAAAGCTCCGCAAATTTGATCTACGTTTTTAAGGGCGCTTAAAAACTCCTTACATGCGTGGATTTTAGTGAAAACTCCTTACATGCGTGGATTTTAGTGAAAACTTCTTAATTCAGTTCTACTCAATTCTTGTAGGAGAGAGTTTTCAATGGTAGATTTATTTGGGAAATGTTTTGCTTTTTGTCGTGGAAATGCACAAAATACTCCTTAAAATCAATTTTTTGGTCCTTAGAAACTCGTTAAATAGTCCTTAAATGTCATCTACCCATCACAGCACGAACCCTGGCGAGGAATGAAGTGATAGGAAATTCTTTTGGATGCACTGAACCATTTTGCCAAGAATGAACACTTTCTTCGTGCCCAATTTGCCATCAAAGAAGACTTCACTTGAGTTTCATCGGTAATGCCACGTGGACTAGCAGTGCATATTTACTGCAGATTTGCCGAATGACTGACTATGCCCCTAGCAGGTGGCATTGTTTCAGTTATGTAGATTCATAAACTCTCTATTCACTTGTAGAATGTGATAGGTCTATAGTTCACATACCATTTGCATGCTGGAAATTGATGGTATGAAATTCTAGCTTACTCAGATGGTTCAGATGTTAGCGTGGGCAAGCATAGTGGATAAATCTTGGTTGGTTTTTTGTGAGCTCCGCATTTGTAGAATCTTCTCGGCTTTTAACCAATTAGATGGGATGTTTTTGGTTGAGACGCAATGAAATTGAATATCCTGGCCGTCTTATTTGTTAGAAATTATGAAGATTCCCTAATTGGGAGCTAGCCAACATCAAGCGTCCTCAAAGGAAAAGTTTAAAAAACACAGTTTCAACTACATTATGGGTATTATCAAGAGTGTGAATTACACTCACTATAAATGGACATTTTTGCTGGACTTTTTATTGATAAATAAAACTCAAATTAATTTATTTATATACTTTTATTTATTTATTTATTTATTGCCTATTCATTTATCTATTTATATTTATTTTCACTTTTTTATTTTCAGTGAACCAGATTGTAAACAAGCTTTAGCTTAACTCTGTTATTCACTTTAAATGTTGAATACATACCTACATACATACATTTATTTATTGATAAGATTCTCTAAAAGACTTGCAAAGACCGGCAATACAGATGTTGGCCTATAATTAGATCGTTCTTCTTTAGAGCATTTTTTACAAATTGGTGCTACCCTAGCAATTTTCCAGCTGTCTGGAAAAATTCTACGTTGTAGTAACATTAAAACATATATACAAGAGGTCCAGCAAGAACCTGTAAGGTAATCTTGATAAAGAAACCTGAGATGTTATCTAGTCCAGATCCAAATTAGGTATACATATGGCTACACGTGTCACAAACTAATTCTTCGGTTATTTCCACGAAGTGAAAGATTTTGTTTTTTGGTTGCCTTTATGTTTACCTGCTACGAGAGAACTTGGCTGGTGAATTGTGTTAGGCTTAGGTGTCTCACCTACGCTACAGAAATAGCTGTTCATTAGGTTAGGAATCATGCTACTATCAGTGATAACTTTGTCTTCAAATTTTAAAGACTCAATTTTATTAGTTTTAGATGTCTTATTAGCAATTTTGTTTTTCTTCCAAGTTTGCTTCGTGTTGCCAAGATGTTCATTAATCTTTTTGAATAGTATTCACTTTCTAGCTTTCTATTAAGTGGGCTAGCCTTATTACTTAAATGCTTGTATGGTAAAGATAGGTATCTTGATTTGGATGTAACTGCTTCTTTTTGCAATTTATCTCATATTTTTCTCAATGTATGATACTCGGATGTTAACCAGGGGACAGCACTTTTGTTAAACTCTTCGATCTTGTAGAGGAGCGTGTTTCTCAATCAAAAACGCTAAGTTACACATAATCTCACTATATTATCCCATGGCAATTTCGAGACCTCAATTAGGAAAGTCTCCTTATGAAAATTTTTCATCTTTATACTTACTATATACTTGTGCTCCTTTCTAAATGCCCCTCGAAATTTTATATTACAGTTATTAGATAATGGTCACTTCAGGTAGTTTTAGTCACATCAGATTTCGAAGTTTTAAGGTTGTTAGTTGCAGCAATGCGATCTACAAGAGTTGATGTTGATAGCATGACTCTGGTTGCTTCCCTTACTATTTGTGAGAACCGAATTGTTTTCGAGAGCTTGTACTTGACTATTAGGTGCAATTGTTTTATAACTTCTAAAATCACAGTTGGTATCACCTAGAAGTATAATTTCCGTACGTTTATTGTCAAAATAAGTTAAGATGCTCTCTATATAGCTGAAACCCTCAATAGGATCATTCGATGGCCTTGTGCAATGAAATTATGTTGAAAGGAATGGCTAGATTATCATACAACTTAGTTCTAGGTTATGATCCACTCCTGACAGTTGGAAATAAGTGATAATTGTTGTCAACATGCTAAGATCTAAAGAAAGAAGACAGTATGACGGTCATCACCTTTCACCTTTCCTGATGACAAAGTTTTAATTGAAGTTACTGGAGAACGTTCAAGAACACCTATTGGCGTTTAAGAACACCCAGTTGGCTTTAATTAGCTTAATGCTATTACATTTGCTAACTTTAAATAAATAGGTAATTGTTATTTATTATTATTGTTATTATTGCGAGTGCGATCAATCACACGCGTGATTTGTGCGTATATGAGCGAGTGACAAATGACAAGACCTGATTCTTCCATATTCCTTATAGGGATGGGTGTGGTCAGTTACTGATGATCCAGAAAAGCCGAACGAAGTTATAACTGGTTCTTGGGACAAGAGAGTAAAAGTTTGGGACTTGAACAGGAATGGAGAGAACATTGAAACTTATAAATACCATCCATCTGCAATTTTGACCTTATCAATTGACGACGGCTTGATCTATACTGGCTGCTATGACAAGCGAGTGCGCAGTTTTGACCCCAGATCTGGTGATGCCCAAGTGATAACGCATCATAAAGGGCCTATTTTGTCCCTTATCGTTGATGGACAGCTTATCCTGTCAGGGAGCGAGGATAAAACTATCAACATCTGCGACAGACGTATGACACCTTATCCAGTTTCTTCAATTAGTGTTGGTAGTGGAGTTCTCTGCATGAACCTCTCACACAAGTATGGCTTCAATTACCTTCGCGTTGGAAGTTTGAATGGAATGCTCCACACATACGATACGACAAATCAAAATTTTGTTTTCCTTGACTCTTACCAGCTGTGGGAACATCACAAAGTTCAGAAGTTGGAGAATTTTCATGGTGCTGTTGTCGCTTGCGCTTCGACGGGTTTTTTCAAAGCCTACACACCAGACAGGGGGCTAAAATTACTGGAGAATCAGCATGAGCATGGTTCAGATATTTCAAGTGCATTCGTACGCAGTGATACGTTAATAACAGGTGCTGATACCGTTTGCTTGTGGAAATACCGTCCAGTTGAAAACTAAGTCTCAAACCAGCCGTCGTATTCCGAGTTTCAGAAACTTCCTAAGACAAATTTCCTGAAACTTTGGTGGATTAAAGATACAATAACAAATATGTTATCATTTTTAGTACCATCTATAAAAGGTTCGTTTTACTATTAAAGGAAGGATGAAGCGTTTTCGTAACAGGGACATTTCTCACATATAATATGGATTGTTCATATTCTGTCAAATCATAGAATGGTGATATTTGTAAGCAATATGACATACATCTTATCATCTATCTGCCAATTTTAATATGCTGTATAATCAGTACGTATCTGGTATTTTTTGTCTCGAAATGGCCTTCCAAGAAGAACCTTGTATCCATTTTATGCAATTCCATACTTTTTTGTCAATTTTGACTTTTTGAATTAGCTTCTGTTGTATCATGCAGTCACTTGTTAATCTGAGGCTTGCTTTTTGCCGTATTCTGTAATTAATCGTTACCTTCATGATTTTCAGAGTATAAATAGTAGTGATGTTGTTGTCTTTGATGAAATTTTTTCCACTGCACAGGAGCTGTAATCTCCAAACATTCATATCCTTGCGAATCCCTGTTATCGTTCTTATCCTATGTCATTTAATGTTATACTACGCATGTCCTTCCGCAATTTCTTTACATCTTCGTTAGTTGAGCCTTCCATCTGCCTTCTAAACGCCGCAAGTTCACCTGAAAGTCTTTTCTCTTTGGCTTTACTTCGATGAAACTTTAGTTGTCGTAGTTGTGGCCGAGAACAGTTTGTTACTCCTGAGTAGGTACAATAGCTAGATCTATAGCATGGTATTTTGATATAGGACAATAAAGATTACATTTTTATTCTAAATATTAAGATCATAGATTACTGTTAAGTGCCAAATAAATGGGGGCTCCTACTGAGCAAGGCAGAGGCTTCATGGCACCTGTAGAGGTAGAGTAAGGGGGCCAAGTTCAAAGATTTTCCGATAAAATTCGAAACCTTTATCTCTACCAGCAGGAAAAGTCCGAGCATCTTCCTACTAAACATTAGAATTTCCGATTTCATACGATTACAAACGATCTGACGATTTCAAAAAAGTTGGGAGCCATGGCCCCCAGGCTACTACACCCCAGGGACAGGAGGTCGGAACACTTTCAGAATGTTAATAGATGGGGAGGTGGAATTGGAATTACAGCTTAAAATGATTGTAAAACGACAGAAAGATCAGAAACAGCTTGTAATTAAACATAAAAATCTTCAAACGTTTAAAAGTGTGGATTGGAACGATTGAAACACTCTGTTTTGCCTTTAAAAGTGGGCGTGAATAGTAATAACAAGGAAAAGAAATAAACCGAAGATAAATATATTTAATAATTTCGTAAATGGAGGGATCTTAATAAGGTCCGGGGGTTAGCAAGAAGCAAAAAAAGTAATCAACGCGGGAGACTTTTATTTGGCACTTGAGAGTAGATACCCTTCAGAGTAAGAGAGCTGGTTGATAAGATGCAATATATATTCCATTTATTTTATTGGCGAAGGATTATTGTAAAGCTTTGCTATGGTGGTATGTTATGCTTAATATTTATCATTTTAACCAACGTTGATTTTCCCTTTTCCTTCGTATTTATCTTCGAATCTAATACATATGCTACAGTTTTTATTTTTAATGTTCTAATTTATCTGGAGAGGATATTTTATTCATGCTGCTTACGGTTAAAGAAGTCGTGTTGGAATTTGTTTGTAAATAGCCACTAATTATTTCTTAGGAAACATACTTTCAGAAATTAAGTTGAACCAAGCTCCATGAAAGTTATGGAGTTATTTCGCTTCCA
This sequence comes from Cassiopea xamachana, assembly GCA_900291935.2. Classification (NCBI taxonomy): domain Eukaryota; kingdom Metazoa; phylum Cnidaria; class Scyphozoa; order Rhizostomeae; family Cassiopeidae; genus Cassiopea; species Cassiopea xamachana. The sequence continues at coordinate 8,746,844 of OLMO02000278.1, read as the reverse complement.
AAAAGATAAACTAAGAATACTGCTATGAAAGAGTGCCTGCCACAGGAAAATCAGGGAGAATTAGGGGAATGGGTTCTGCTAAAAATTAGCAGGAAACATCAACGGATTCGGCTAATGCCAGAGTCAATTAACAAAGTGTCAAGTAAAATGTTTACTTCCTCATCAATCGATTTCCTAGCATACTAAGAGAACTCGGAAGAACACAATTATGCTGAAATTGTTGGTTTTCATTTTGCATAATAGAAATAGAGCAAACTTCACTCAAAGGATTGCATAAATAGCCTTGCATTATGATATGCGTAGTGTGTGGTACTTGGTCAGGACCTATATCAGAGAAATGAGGGAAATATCAGTGAAAATAACTTCCCTAAATTAGAAGACACCCGTTCTACCATCACAGTAGCCTCAAAATTGCAAGGTGAAAGTATAAGCACAAGCATTATAGATACGAAGCTATACGCACCTTTATATGCAACTTCCTTTGACCAGTTTAATTCTTCCGTTACAAATAAATTTCATGTCCCTACTTTTTCACGCGAGCCATCAAGCAACAAGTATACGTGCAGTGAGGATAACAAATTGGTGAACATCCTGGCCAACATGGTATTGAACTTGGATATGAATAGCTCTTCAGAATTTAGCAGGATCAGGGGTGGCATTTATATTACCCTAAAATCGTATTTTAGCCCCTTCGTAGGACGATTCAGCCCCCCTGACGGAAGTATGCTGACGCCACCCCTGATCCTGCTTCTTTGTCAGTCGTTAGTTGAAAGCTGAATATACTTACCATGAATGGAAGCCGATGCTAGGTAGCCGCCTATAGAACTAGACTTTATTTTGTCCGCCAAGAGAGCTAGATGTGATCTTCCAACATTGGAAAACTGGAGAACCAGAATGACAGCTGTCTTGTTTCTGCAAGTAGTAGATGAAAATGAAATGAAATCATTGGACGAAGGCAAAACATTAGTTGAATTTCATCAAAGATCCAACGAAACATAACGTTGAATATTCATATGAAACAAGGTACTGGTTTGGTCAAAGTTTTAGGGCTTCATTTGTCTCCATGCACACTATCTATACTACAGTAGCATACAATGCTTTCTATAGCTTTTAACTTCAGTTTGAATTTTCAAGTTTGATGAAAGTCTTGAAACTGCAATTCAGTTTTGCAGGTTCTAATATACTTTTTCAATAACAGATGGAAAACGATTTAATACAAGCAGTTTAGAATTGAAGTTGCAAAGATATATGCTATAAATTTTGTCCGAGCCCCCTCCATCTTTCCAAGTCAGCTTTACTAAAAGATCTCCCACTAGTACGTTGTGCCTCCATACTTAGTCATCATTCAGATATCTCTGTTCATAATTATAATGTTTTAAAGCTCTAGAATGGCAAAGAAATTGTAGTACCTACAAATAAAATCTCGTAAATGTATGAGCTAATGATACATCTTGAATAGATGCTTGAAAGGAATGACCAAAAGCCTCCCTGTATTCTTTCGCATGTGTATGTACCTACTTACTAAAGTGAGTTGCAAACCATTCTGGCATTGCAGCCAACATTAGTTGGCTGAAATTTTTGGCATGGCTTGCTCTGCATGATGGCCTAATAAATATGTTATTTATAAAGGACCATTTATCAGCAATTTTATCATGCATTAAAGTCCTGGCTAACATTTTCATCGACTTAAGCAGGGTTTACTTGTTTGTGCAGTTGACGCAATACTTCAAAATTCGAATTTAAATGGGATCTGGGCATGAGAGCTAGATATCACCAGATGGAAGCCTCAGTTGCATATATCGATCGAGATTAAAATTAATCAGTGATTAACAAACATCACACTTGAACTGAATTAAAAGTTGATGTGCAATGCATGATGAATTACCTGGAAGATTTCTCAACCCCATCCAAAATTGAAGCAATGTAAGATTCGCCATCTTTGTAGAGTCTTAATAGCTATTGAGAAGTAGATGAACTACATGAGCTGAGATTTGTCAAAATTACCCATCATAAAATTACGGGTCTAAAGATGAAAAGCTTCAACTGCCGTATTTTCTCGAATAGAAACGGCCTTCAAATCCAGGTCACCCTCAAATACAAGCCGCAGGTAAGATGAAAAATATTTAATACAAGCCGCACTCAAATATAAGCCGCAGTTTTGGACAAAAATGAAGCAAATGCCAAAACACTTCACGCTCTTTATAGAAAATTTGAATGCAATTTAATGGTTTGAAAATTAAACTGACATGAGCCCATTTTCAATCTAGAGTGTCAGCTGACTAATCCATTATCACATTATAACCCGATTCGTTAAAAAAAAGATTTTTAACACTTATTTACAACCATTCCAAGCGCGTTTAAAACTTTTTACTTTGAACATGATTCAAAGATTCGTCAAGAGTTATGTTGAGTATTTCCAGTGATACCAGAAAGTTCTTTCCTAAAAATGAAAGTTGAATTTAAATTGTGAGTTTATAGTTTCTTCAGCAATGAGTGCAGCATAGGAAGCATCGTGCATATCAATAATGAGGCTTACAGTTGCTTTCTGAATATAAGCCGCGGCTTATAATAATTTTTGAAATGTTTCTACAGTTTTCTTTTCTTTCACCTTTACTTGATTATGAATTGCTTTTGAGATCACGTATGTGTAAAGTCCATGTACTTTCTTCTTCAAATCGATATGCTTTCTTTAGCAAGAATTCTAACCAAGGATCTGTAGCTACATGGTTTCGTTGATGTGGCTTATATTCAAGAAAGCACAGTATCGGTATCAGAGCCGAGCAGGTTGATAGCGTAGTGCTCTGTAGTGACTTGTGATTTCTACGAAGGAGGATCTCAATTGAAGCCTTAAATACAGCATTCATGTTGAACATTAGCAAGTTGCGTTACTACGGTTCCACATTTTTCGTATAAATTTGGTCTTCCTTCACTTATCTTCTGAACATAGTTTACTTTTCAGTTGCCATTTAAGGTTACTTCCACCGTTTTACGTTCCCTTTCCTAAGTTTTCTCCTATATAGGTAAATTTTCTACTCATTTATTTTCACACTTTTAGTTATGCATATACACAAACATAATATATATATATATATATATACATATATATAGATATACATATATATATATATATATATATATATATATATATATATATATATATATATATATATATATATATATATATATATATATATATATATATATATATATATATATATATATATATATATATATATATATATATATATATATATATATATATATATATATATATATATAATAGCATAGCGATGAATTCCGCAATACAGTGCTCAATACCTGGGTGCTAGAGCTGTATAAAGTAAAGCAATAAAGGAAAACGGCAAATTAAACTACCATTTCATCCCTACAAGCCAGTTTCGTGGTTGCCCACTCATCAGGGGATAATATAAGAATATTCTTATGTTATCCCCTGATGAGTGGGCAACCACGAAATGGTAGTTTAATTTTCCGCTTTCCTTTATTGCTTTACTTTATATATATATATATATATATATATATATATATATATATATATATATATATATATAT
>OLMO02000278.1:8703383-8743196 GCA_900291935.2 Cassiopea xamachana | reverse complement strand
TATATATATATATATATATATATATATATATATATATATATATATATATATATATATACATGCCCCAAATTTGATTGTTCATCGCTTCCAATAGTTATATAGCCCACCCATTCTCAATTTCTATTTAATTAAAGATAGTATGCCCCGTAACGTATTAAGGAATGTCTAAAGCAATGTTTTATGGAATGCCTTATGGAATGTCTAATGAATTTTTCTATGTCAATGGTAGCGTCTCATGAAAATCTGTAACGGTAATGTCTGATTATGGATGTGATTGAAAAAGAAAATGTAAATTGACTATGATTCTCATCGTTGCCCTTGTTTTTCAATTGAGTTTATTACTTCTAATGAATGGCTTCCTGTGCAGTTTCATTGTACGAGACCAAATCGTTCGTTTAGCAGTTGCTTTCAATGTCCCTACCTCATAAAGTAGCTTCATTTATTGCCCTGCTTAACATCTGGTAGATTTTCCTAAGTTTTTTTCTCTATACAGTTAAATCTCATGCTAAAGATTCTACAACCTATTCCCCTAGCTGTTGTAGGAACCTGGTCTCAGTCGTTTCAAAGAGGGAGACCTATATCATCGCACCACCCAGGCATGTGAATTCTGTGAGTGTGATGTGTGTGTGTTCCTTGTCTTCGCCCAGTCAGAAAATCTGAGTGCAGTCGGAAGCCTCATTCGGAAAGTATGTCTTCTCGGAGACAGCGACGCTAATCCGCAAGAATTTCAATTAATGAACGATATAATCTTTCTCAACCAATTGGTTAATAAAGACCCCGAAAATTTTCTGCTTGCTTGGCTCGTAGGGAGCCTCGTCTTTTTCTTTAGCCGAGGGGCCTCTGAATTCTCTTGGTGACCCTGATAGCCGGCGCATCCCAGTTTCAAGTAGCAAGCTACCAATGCACATTTTCTCAATTATAAATGCGCAACTGTAAACTTATTGTAGTTATATTTCAAAGAACATTTAGGATAAATTAGATATAATGCGTAAACAGACAACTATTTGCTTGATTTTGCAATACATGTTTAGGATTCATCATCCATCATTCTAATGATTAAACCTTTATTCTGTATTTGCAACTGATGGTGAAATAATTGTCTTTTTGCCCATCATATCTAATTTTATTTTATTCAGAAATTTCGGAATAATTGAAGGATAATTAAATACAAAGCATGACGAAAGTAATTAAAATCTGATGCAATAACATAAAACTTAAACCCATAAAAACATTGAAGATAAAGAAATTGCTACAAAGCATGATGAAAGAATCAGAAACAGTAACTTAGAACTTTAATCCATAAAAGCTGTTGAAATAATCAAATTTTGGACTCAAAACTTTAAGCATCATAATTCCTTATGTACAGTGGCACTGAAAAATAATTCTTATGTATTGTTTTGAAATCAGGTAAATCCACTCTTTAACAAAGAGGGCACTGTGGTTCCTACAAAATAGACATATTCTAAACCATTCAACATATGATGATCATAATGCGGAATTGTTTGGCAATATCCAATAGCCATTTCAAAATCCTGTCTCTCGGTGATGTAACAGTTTATTCCATCACTTGGCAATACACATATGGACATTTACAAGTTAGAGAAGCAGGGATCATCTATCTGCAAAGATAGCCTACGCAGTGGCATGCAAATTCTTGTGATTCACACTTCTTCACTGAATTCATGCTTTTGAAGATATTACAATGGTTCATTGTACAGTTGCTGTGCAATATTTATTTTTGCATTCACCACTGATATGTCGTCCTTTAGCTTTGAAACAGTACTTTTCGTTTTCTCAACAGCATCCTTTAACTGTCTTGATCTTTTTCTCTTTGCTTTCTTTGCTTCTTTATTCTGACCGTGATTGACTGCTGTATTGCTTTTTGAAGCGAGTGTGGGGCTCACAATTACTGCTTGTTTACCATTGCTGGGATCTGATTCCGGTAAATCCTGTCCAATCTCAAATACGCTTTGTTTAGATAAATCATTATCTAGTGGGCTATCTTTCAGCTCTGACTTAGGTAGGATTCCTTCTTCAGACTTCAATGTTGCTTTCGTACTGTTTTGCATGCTGTCCTGGTTTATTGTATCAGAATTATTCGAAAATTCTCCGATTTGTAAGTTTTTATCTGGCCTAGACGCTTCATCTGCCAGTAGCTGTTTTTCAGTATCATTTTTGTCTTTCACTTTTCCCATATTTGTAGATACATTCTTCTCTGTAGGGTCTTCCTTTTCATTGTCTGTTTTCACCTGAAATGCTTCAGCATGCTCTTGCTGTTTATTGCTTTTATCTTCACTTTTTGCTGTTTCTTCCTTAGACTCTTTGTCATTTTCTTCAGCTTTGATATCATTAGTAGTGTTCTGATTTTCTGATATATCCGGCGTAGTAGCAGTATCTGTGGAGTTGAATGCATCCCATTCATCTTTATTACTTTCATTTGATTCCTCTTTCTCTGCCAATGCATTCAAGTCTTGACTCTCTTTATAGTCATTATCAAAAACACTTTGAGCTTCGCGTAAGAGCTTTCCTTTTTCCTCATCAATTTGACGAAAAATTCCGGTAATTGGAGGCTCCTTAGTGTCATTGCTCCATTTTCCTGTTTCTTCTACACTTCCGATTTCTACTTGGCTTCCATCAGTCGAGAAATTGCCTTCCAGTGAGAATTCTATACCTGGAGAACAAATACTGCCATTCTGGCTTTTCGCTCTTTGATGATTTGCATCCAATATAGCCTTTTCCCCTGAAAACTCGTTGCCCTGTTCAAACTCCGAGCTTAAAATGATTGGTGGTGTTGGTTTCCCATTGAACTGATTTGCTGATTGATCCTCGTTATCATGTTGAGAATCCGTCCCTTCTTCACTTGCTGTTGACTTCGGCTGTTGGTACGGAATTATGCCACTTCGATTGCTTTTGGAACTAAATTCTTCTGAGTCATTGTCAGCTGATTGTTTTTGCTGGAAGCTATTGTTTGAAGAACTAGCATACTTTGTTCTATTATCAACTTGAGCATCAGAGATATCAATATTCTCATTTGAGCTACCATTCTCTATTTTTGAATCATTTGTTGAACCTAATCTGTTCCCAGTAGTGTTCTGATTTATGTCCATTTTTTCATAATTACCTGTGGTGTCATTGAGCAGTGCCATATCTATAACTTCTTCTGTAGATGGATCCACGTATTCATTGTCATCGACATTTTCTTCATGAAAACCTAGAAAATTTTCAGTTTCATTACCATTTGTTTCATCGCCATGCAGACTCCCGTCTCCTGAAAATGCAAAAACTTCCTTTTCCACTTTACTTTCATCATTGCTAGCAAGAGCACTTTGAATATCATTCGGGGCTTTGCTTTCTTTCTGTAAGCCAGTTTTTTCTTTCGCATTTGTGTCCGCGTTGTTTAGAGAAGTGTTACTCACTGGTATCAGCTCTTCTGTCGCACTGTCATATGTTTCAATATTGTCAATATCTTCTTCCTTTGCATCTAATTTGCCTTGTTTTTCCACACTAGAGTCGTTAAATTCTGTTCCTTTGCCGTCAAAATCCAACTTAGTGTTGGTGTCGTTGAGGTTCTTTTCATTTTCACTACTCTCAGCGCTTGCATTTTTACTCTCAGAGCCTTTAAAACTTGATGTTTTCTCTTTATTTGAACTTTTATCTGAAATCATACGCAAATTTGCACGCCCGCTTCGAATAGATTTCAAATCATCTTCGTTAACTATGGAGTTTTCTACAACTTTTATGATATTATTTGACTTCTTAATTTTGTTAGGTCTATCTGTAACACTTTTGTGTCCGTTTCTGGTGTTCAGGTGCCCTTTAACTGCTTCGTCACCTTGCTCATCGATGCCACTTCGTGTCAATCCATTAACACCTGATACAAAAGAATCAAACGTATTTCCAAGCACAAACCTGTTTTCCACACTTTGGTCCTTATCCACCAGAGGTAACCGTGTGTTTTCGAAATCTTTATCCTCATTTCTGTTCAGCCAGAACATTTCTGGATTCTCGATTTTTTGTTTGATCTTTCTTGTTTCCTTTCTGTTTTTATGTCTTGTTTTATACATTTTCCTCTTTAGCTTTGATTTTTCTCTCCTCTTTAAGTCGCTTACATGCTTTTTAGCTTTCATTTTCATTCCATCAGGCTTAGAGTCCTGCTCTCTTTTCTGTTTTTCTGTTTCGATATTTCTTTCTTCAATTAGATCAGGAGGTAGCAAGCTCTCCAACTTTTCTACTGGTTGAATTTCATTTTTTGTGTATAGTGAATTTCTGTCGTGAACTATGACTTCGGGTACGTTCAAGCGCAAAACGTAAGCGCTCGATATCGAAGCAAAGATGTGGATAATTCCTGCAGCCAGTAACATCGTATCTTCAACAGTCCACTCTGAAAATGAAATAATTAAGCATTCAATACAACGTATCTTCAAATCTCCTCACTTGTTTTGTAATTGATCTTCTCATGTTCGTTTTACTTCATTTTCAAGCCTAATAGAGAATATTTTAATAGCATATTTGATAAATCGTTGATGGTCTATAAACACTTGCTGGTGCTTTTCTCAAAAATCATAAACATAGAAAGGTCACAGTAAACGAGGCTGGATTTGGCCTGTTGAGTTATTCTTCAGAGTGAAAATGCAAGAAGCAACAAGTCGCAAAAAATTTTTTCCTAGTTTACATAAACTAACTGCTTTTTCAAAGTGCATTTCTGCAAGGCATCATAAAGCTCATTGCAAGTCTGCTTACTACGATTCCTTAAGCTTTATCTATTAACTTGATAATATTAATTTTCATGGTTATGAAATGTCTATGAAAGATTTTAGGTTAGTCTACTTTATTGTTACTCCTAAAAGTATTTGCAAAAAAGTAGCAAATTCTATTTTCAGGATGAAAACTTAACTCCTGCTCTTTCCATTTTACTCAACGATGGGAGAAATTTGAAATTTAAATCTTTTGCAATACCAAAGAAAATTTATTTCCAATACATTTTGTGCAAAAATGGAGGGATAAATACCTTTTAAATCCACAATCTTGCTCTCAATTTCCTCTAAGCAAGTGCACCACAGTTATCATTAGACATTCATTGTCAAGTTGAAACTCCTATTTCTTCAAGATGTTGCTAAAATCTAATGTTGAAGTAGCTAGCCAGGTACTTATATAGCTGCAAAGGCCAGTTAACAGTATCACCTGTCTATTTATTGAATGTTGATCTTTCAATCTGTCTCATTGTGACTTCGCGTGGTTCTTGTGCATTCAAATGACTTTTGAATCGTTGTGAGAGACAGTGTTAATTGTGTTTGAGATCAACTGGTAGATAAGCTTCGAGCATTTTTGCATACTTACCAAGCAGCAACATAGCGTCTGTGCTGCATGCTCAATAGCTTGGAAAATAATCAAGAACAGAGACATATGTAATGTTGGTTCTGACTGGGTCCAGTGCCGTATTATTAAATTTGTAAACTTGGAATATTGATCCCCTGTCGTGTAGCTATGTAGTCTAATTGTAACGTACAGTTTGTGCCCGCTATGTAATGTCCTGCCCGTGTACTTGTTTATTACTGTGAGTCATTTTAACCTCTATATGTGAATGAAACGTAAAAGAGAATCAGTCTTAAATCGAAAGTCACAGAAATAAAACGTAGTTGTCATGTGGGCCTAACTCTGCCTGAAACCGAAAACGCCACACATAGCCAAAGGTGGGTACAGAGAAGTGCAGCACCCCACCAGATTGATAATATCTATTAAAAATTCAAAATATCTTTCTGCACACCCACTGGATACTGATAAAACTTGAGAGATGTCTTCTTTGTTGGAAAATTTGGGTTGCCAATCCCTCTCCCAATCCCCCTCTCATCCAAATACATAATGTATGCGGTAATTATTGACCTGATCACAACCGCTCTCTATCATTCTCTATGGGTTGCCTTCCTACGGAAGTAGACTAGCTCTAGAACTTTTTACTAACATAGATCTTCTCATTTTGCTTTAGCATAAAGACTCGACATTGACTAGCAAAGTGAATGATATCATACAGTACCCACCAAAAGATACATCCCATGGGATTTTTTTTCATGCTCGAACGAGTTTAAAGTACTTTTTCTTGTGGTATGTAATGAGGTGTGCACTGTTTTCACTTGTAGAGAATTAAATTTGATACTAGTAGATAGCTTTTTGTGGAAATCTGACTTGCCATTGTTGTACATTAAAGTGTTTAATGAATTTTTGTGTTGCAAATCTCCAATGGGATGTTTCTTTTGGTGGGTACTGTAGCTCAGAATCAGAAAAAGACATTTTTTGTATTTAAGTGAAATGGGTGCTCAGTAATGACCCCTATAACTTTATTTCGAATACAATGCTAACTATGTAAAGCAAGGATCACACACCTATTTAGGTCCTAGGGCCACAATCACTACATACTACCATTACTGGGGCAAACGCTGACAAGATAGCATACTTGCTTCACAAGAATATGCACTTTTTTCGCCAGTACTGGGGATTTATTGGGCACTAGCTGGGACCCGATGTGGCCGTAGGGCCAGGGATGGGTGACTCCTGACATAAAAGGTATTCCTTCTGAATCGAATCCAATAGTTGGCAAGCTGGACATCCTGTTCCAGGAAATGAAACATTAGTTCGTTTACAATAAATGGATAATAAAAACATCATCTATTTTCAACGAAGATTCTAGTTTGAATGTTTACTCGATTATCAGAAGCAGTTGAGAAAAGTTGAATTCGAAAAATACAGTTTTACAACAATGGCAGAAGAAGTCAAATACCTTCAATGCCTACATCAATTTCAATTTGCTGTTGAATCTAATGACGTTGATGCTACATCTTGAAGTTGTCGAACGGTTTTACTACTGTAGAACTTTCAGCACTTTTGGAGTTGCGAAGGAGCTGGCTTGGCAAGCGCGTAGTATTAGAAGAAAAATGGTTTTTTACTGTATCTGTGCGTAAAATTGTCAACAGACTTGAGAAAGTTGAGCTCAAATTTACCATTTTATTTATGTGTTGCAGCAAGCTCAATTCCTTCTCACCACCATTTGAAGAATCTCTGTCATTTAGTTCTTCGAGTTTTTAGCCTAACTCCGACCTATTATTTATTTGCGTTTCACTTTCTGGTGAAGCTGCTTCTTCATCAATCAATGGTAAATTATTGAAATTTGTCATCGACGAGGACAATGAGCTAGATAGCGTACTCAATATGCCATAATCTACAGGGGCTTTTACATATCTAGCACTAGATACGAAGTTCGAGTTTACAGACAAAGAAGTATTTAAAACTGCTTCTTTAGTTTTTGTTGAAATTTTAGTAGCCGCAAAATGATAGGAAAGCAAATTCTTCTGTTCAAGCAAGATATCGTATGCTTCGATCAAATCTGACATTAATTTTTCCTCTGGACTTGCAGTTTTCTCGTCTTTTAGCACTGAAATCAAACTTTTTGCAGCAGTGATGTCATCTCTTTGTGACACATGGCGAGTCAAAATTGTATTCTTTACTTCTGTAGGTATAAAACTAGTAAATTGTAGGTATGAACTTCCATTAACTGTTGCGTTAGAACTCATTAAAATGGTGGCAAAACCTGAAACTTTTGCAAGATATGTTGATTGAAGAGATATGTTAGTAGATTGATTTTCAAGTTTTTGCCAGGTAGAGTTTAACGTTGAATTGGAATTTTTTAGACCAAGACTCTCCACTGATTCAACAATTTTGCTTGTGTTTATGATAGAACTACGTGGAATGCATGTTCTGAAAGCTGAGCTTTCTTCAAGCTTTGTTGGGGAAATTTTTTGAGATAGCACATGCTCTGCATAGCTTTGAGGTAGATACGGCGTCTTTTCCAATCTAGTTGAATCCACCTGGTATGACGGATATAAAACGCTTGGCAATTTTTTATCAATGCCACTTGCTGATTCATATTTCTGATAAAGTGAGTTATTTTGAGATCTGGTGCTGTTGATAATGCCTATTGTTCTCATAATAATATGAGATGTTTTGATGGTTGTAGATAGCGCAACTGTAATGTTTTTCTTATCAGACGTCGAATTACTTGCTTGTTCGTTTTTCAAAGCCTCTTTATCTCTAATCATATCGATTAATTTGTAAAAATTAGTCCTGCTCCTTTGCTGGGGTAAGAAAGGCCACCCACTTCTCAAAATATTTTCTGCTATGATGTACCTTGCTAGATCATATCTGTTATCAAACGACATGTTCAATCGATTTTGTTTCCAACCATTTGGACTATCGCTGTAATTAAAATTTCTGTCTTTATGCCTCTTTAAATTTTCATATCTATTTTTCGTTCTTTGGTTATGCATTTTAATTTTTGCTCTCACTTTGAAATGTCGATTTTTTCTATGCTGACTATTAATATTTTGATATTTGCTGCTTTTACCGTTGACGCTGTGCTTCGTATTGTGTCTTTTGTTTTGTAGCGCAATTTTCACTCCCCTGAGAAATGTCATGGCAACATTTTTGTCACGAAGATTCTTTAGTAAAGACACCAGATCTTTAAAAGCTCTTGTAAGTTTTCTTGTAAAAGTAGCCTGTGCTTTTCCCTGTAGTGCATACTTTTCGTTTTCAAGTTTCTTATATAAAACTCCTTTGGGATTGTATTTCAAAACAGAATAATAGCCAATATTGTTATTGACTGAGTTCTTTCGCTTTCGATTTTGTTCACCTAGTCTTTGCATACGCTTTGATTTTCTTGCTAACGTCTTCGCTACAGCATGAGTAACTTTATCAAAATTTGTTGTAACGCTATGACTGCGGTGCCTCACTGGTCGACTTGAGCCACTTTTAGTCCAAACGTCATACAACAATTCCTTTTCAGGGTGTCCTCCAGCTTTTAGATGGTGACCGTAATTGTAGTTTTTCGCTAAATTTATTATAGACATGTTAGCATGCTCTGGACAGCTGTTATAATTCATTACTTTAAAGTAGTTGCTTTGATCTATCTGTGGAGTGCTGGCATTAACTGCTGTCCCTTCAGAATCAAAAAGCTTCGGCGTACCTCCACTGTTTTTAATATCGTGTGGTGCTGAACCATATGTTGTGATGGTACGGGTATGAGCTGGCTGTACTATGAATTTAAACTCCGCATTTGCATATTTTTGATCGCTCATTTTTGTCTGAAGTGACTTTCGTGACTTTCGAAGTGTCTGATACATGCAAGCCTTTCTTGTAGCTGATGATATCGCGACTTTTCCTTCCAAGAGTTGCTTGTGGTGCTTAGCGCTCGATGAAGCATTCAGGATTCCCAAATAATGGCCCTTCCTCAATGCGGATTGGTTGCTTCCTTGCAATAGAATCAAATTGCTTTTTCTTGTATCAGCTGATTGTATGATATTTATCAGGATGGTAGAATACAGAAATGTAATCCTTCCTGCGGATCGAATAATGGAGTTTTACTAAATGTCTATGCCACCATGAATTTCAGATGAATTTTTGTGTATGTAGCTATATTGAAAGATGATGTTATTGCTTACTTGACTCAGGTGACCCTTTAGAAGAGAAAATATATAAATTGCGTTTCAAGGTAAGCGATGAAAAAAAAGCTTTTTGGAAATGTCCTATGTTTAGTTAGAATAGAAAGAGGATATTTCCAAGCATTGATTTTCCCATGTATTGAATGTTCCTTTGTTTTTCCACATGTTTTCTTCCCAACTTTGCTTATAATGATCGCTGCTATCTTATTCTCTAGCTGAAGATGGAAAGGGTATCATCTTGAAACGTTCTTAATTGTTTCAAAACCACGGTTTGTCTTATTGAAAGTCTCGCTATGTCTTCTGGTAACGCAATTCTGCTTATGTCTCAATGAAGAAAAGTCAACAATCACAATCAAATTTGTCACAGTGGCTCTTCTTTTAAGTTTAATATAAGTTGATACTGATAACCCGAAGTCATTCTGGTAAAAACGTGTACACTGTTGATGTCAGGTAAAACCATTTACATTTTTGAAGCGACATAGCTCATCTTTGAAAGATTGCTAAGTAAAATTTCGCATATAAAAGGTGAGCTTTTGATTATTAGCGAGAATTATGTACTTATATAAAAATAACTTCTACAAAAGAAAGACTTCAAGCTGTGATATAACAAAGCCAAAACTTTTTCACAACACGAATGTAACTTTTCATAAAATGAATGAAAGGAAGATTCACAATCTTTGTCATTCCAATTTTGTGCTGTGTAACTTACCGAAGTAACAAACATTTTCCATAACTACTAATCGCTTGGCTTGTTTACAAAAATGGATCATTCGCTACAACGTGGTTTTGTAAGGTTGCATCAGTCACTTGGATTCAGCTGGCAAGCATTTTACTTCAGTCACTATTTTGATAATTCAAGCAGAGTTGCTGTAACATTGACTTCCCGTGTCCAATTTTCAGACACACTTGACATTTTGCTACTTTTTGCAAATTTCATGGCTAAGTGATTTGTTTAGAATTTTCAACGGCATGGAGCTGGTGCTCGGATACCTGTCACTGTAAAGATACCCTCCATAGCTCCAAGTGTAAATATTTCTGGATTCTATACAGATCAGAGCACAATTGGCAAATATTTTACATATGGCTAAATGGACGCTAATTAAGTGGAAATTTTCAATTGTATCTCAGTGGCTTAATACAGGTTATCGCACTATAGTGTAACAAGCTAAAAATCAAATCGATATTTATGACCGGCGAGGAGAGGAACGTGAGGAAATGAATTGAACAGTTAGAAATTACTCTGTATTATAGTGCTAAAGAATCATATGGATGTCGAATAACTGAAATGTCTTCATTCCGTATTGTAAATGAGCACTCCAGTTGATATACTTAAACACACTAATCGGGGACAGAGGGGTAGCCTTTTGATTCTCATTTATAAAGGAATTCAATAAGTTACAAGTTTCATTAGAGAAACGCTTTTTCAACCTGGCTGGTGTTCAGTTCGGTTCAGTTCAGTTTCATAATTAAGTTCCTCTACATAAAATTTAATTAAAATAACTAAAAATTAACAATTAAATAACTAATACATATAAATACTTACAATAAAACCAACTAATACATATCTACAACACAATATTACCCATACAAAATTAATACATCGACACTTAAGTTAATACAATATATAAACAAAAAACAGAGAACATGATAAATTGTATGGAGGAAATTACTTAGAGGAAGTGCTCTCCCCGTTTAACTACTGAGAAAACTTTTCCTTCAAGCAATAAAGTTCATTAGGGAGTGGTCATTAAGTGTCTGTCATTGAGAGGGCGGAGGCTTTTTATGAGGGGTGTGTAACATGAATGCAATTTTAAGGAGGGGCTTTAAACAGATTGTAAATAATATGGAGTGGTATGAAACAGAAATTAGCTATATTTCAAAACTTATAAATAATTCAACTAGTCAAATGGTTTAGAGTGTCAGTCATCACCTGATGATTTTACTGCAGTTCTAACCCCTGTAGAAAGTTTGTCTTCAGTATGAAAGCTATCAAATAAGCTTTTCCAACATCTTTTAGTTGCAAATTCGGAAGGGTGTATGAACATGTTTAGATCTTATTTGTGGGGTATTAATTAGATGTTTGAGTTGCAGGATGGGGTGCCAAGTATTATTTGAAAATTGAGAAAAACTTCCACTCCTCCCTTAAAAATACTTAATGACTACACCCTTAGTATGACGTCAGAACAATTCTTTTCTTGGATTATTTTAATTTTGGCTTTAAATTCTGAAAAAGCTCGTAGAAATAGCTACAATTGACGAATTTCAGTTCGTTCTGAAAAATAGTGACCGAGATATAGGCAAGCGAATGCTGATGTAGTTACAATCAAATCACTGTATGATAGTATGGTTCTACGTTTAGAACTGGGAGAAAAATATAGAGGTTTGTGTGGCAAGTTTTCGGTCTTCAAATGATCGTATTGCTTCCCATTTTGACAATATTCATCTAAAATTGTGAATGTATGTCTATTTTGAGGTGCGCTTTCACTTCATTTTGTCAAAACATGAAAATTCTAAAAAAAAGCTTTCAATGAGGTCATCACTAATGAACTCTATTCCTTCCTTACAATTTATCATGTACTTTTGTTTTAAATTAATGCACGCTAGAAATGAATACAAAATGAGTATACAAAATTAAATTACGTGCCTAATTTGTAGAATAAAAGAGCTAAATCAGATAAAAACTAGAAATTGTCCCTGTCCCGCGCTGGTCTTTAAAGGTTTTCAGGTAGGTTACCTGTTTTGCATGCATTTCTAAACCATTCCATAATGTAGCACCTAGGTATAAAAAAGGCGTTTTGGCCATTGATCGTGTTTTGGAGTGGCGTCTTAAAATCAGTTCCTATTGAGAATAAAAACAGCTCTCTAGAATCAGAACACTTAAAAGAACAGTCTCCTCAAGTGGTGTGGAATAAATGAATCTGAGGATTTAAATGCTAACATGGCTGTCTCTTTTCCTATAAGATCGTCAATAGTTGACAAGCAAATATCCTGAATTATAGGAACATCTCACAAATAGAACGGACTGCTGGTTACAATTATAGCTGCTTTATTCTGGATTTTTTGCAAGGTGCTAATTTTTGATTCACTACAGTATCCTCAGACCGACCAGCAGTATCTCAATTGGAGCTCAACAACCCCCATGTACATTCTGTTGACTATATCAGATAGTAGATATTTCTTAGGATACATATTAATTCAAAGAATTTGCTTTGGTCTTAATAGTACCAATAAAACTTTCCCAGTTGAGTTGAATCTTAGGGGTTAGGAATTAACTGAACTGCTAAGTACCATATACTTGTAATCATTTCAATTTTCTGTTCACCTATTAAATCAAGTCGACATTCGATCTAATGTATGTTTGGAGTAGAGCCCTAAACCAAGTGACCAGTTTTCACAACATTTGAATAAAGTTTATTTTTCATATAAGCAATCCTATCGCTTCAATAGACCAAAGTTTAAGTCATTTTTTAGTTCATCAATTCATTAAGCAATAATTTCCCTAGAATTTCGGAAAATTTCCCTATCCAAAGTAACATTATGGCATATCAGCTGAGAAGTAACATAATTTATTAAATATAGTATATATGCTGAGAAGGAAAGACTTAGCTAAGCCCCTAAGTCGGTTTTCGCCAGATTTTTCCTAGTTTTGATTTCCTAAGTTGAATACTGAACCTCGAATGGAAATGGATGGAGTCCCATAGTATCATCACCGCTAGTACTTAGTTGATTGATGGTGGTGGGTGCTTCCCTTCCCTAATCCTTTTATAATCAATTCACCCCACATTTCATTTTTAACTTCTGCATTTAATTGCGTGGAATTCAACTGCCATGCATTAATGGGAGTTCCCACTTTTCTATTTTCATGCATAATTTGACCTAAGTCAAATGTCGAGCTTGTCATGTCTCGAACCTGACTGCATTGATTTCAACTCTGGCACGATATTAGCGAGACACTGAATCAAACTTCGAACCAAATGGATCAAGCTAGTTAACTTCTACTACAGTTGCATAAGCTGCTAGAAATTGGTGTGGTTTTTATTCGCAAGCAGTAAAGAGTGGTTTATGCATTAGGTTCTGCACATGATAGGCACCATGTTTAATTTGAAGTGGTGCCGTAGTGAGTGGCGGTTTTGAAGAGGGGCAAAGGGGGTCATGGCGTCAGACCCTGCACTTTGGTAGTGCAAGCGAGGCCCCGTACCCAAGATAAAATTGAAAGGTAATCATAGGAAAACATCTCAATACACTCTGTGCTTTTTATCTATGCATGCAAGCACTTAGCGACCTGGGAGTGTATGGGTTTAGTAGCCCCAACTTTTGAAACTTGGGAAAATTCAAGTGAAAGTTAGGTGAGTACATCGTCAAAATAAGGGAATTTTTCAAAAATTGAAGGCTGCTTAACTTGAAGACTGTACAGCAGTTGGAAGAACGTATAGTTAAAGGACCAATGTACAATCTTCTGAGATTTGAAGTTTTAGCTCATAATTCACTTTCTGCAAATTCTGCTTCAAAGATTATCAAATTGGCTCTCTTATGAACTACTGTATTTGCAAAAACCAATCTCAGAATAGCGTTTTCTAGCTATTTGAAGACTTTCACTTTGAGCGTTTTTTTCCGGTTCCAACCATGATGAGCCCTATAGTGGAATCCTGATGTGATAAAATGCCTAACACACTTTCTATAAATTCTGCTTCAAAGATTAGTAAAATAGCTCTCTTATGAAATATTGTATTTACAAAATCCAACTTCAAAATAGCATTTTCCAGCGGTCTAAAAACTTTAGTTTTGAATATTTCTTTTAGGGCTCAATCATGGTGGGTCTGATAGTAAACAAATAATACAAGAGAATGTTTACTACATTGATAGTATATTCGACAGCCATCTTTGCCCTCCTGCCCCAATAGAAATGAACATCTATTGATAAGAAATAAGTTTATAAGAAATTGAGGCTCCAATGGCCAAAATCTTAAGAAAATCTTAAGAAAATTACAAGGCTGAATTTCCAAAATTTAGTGTTTTTATTGGCTACAAATCAATATTTCATCATTATTACATTCCAAATATTAAAGATGGAATTCAAGTTCGATCATACAAGATTAACAACGAAGAGGTAGTCCATTTTTGCCAGTTTATTTCACTTAAAAGTTAAGAAAAGTTTAAGAAAATCTCAGGCTCAACTTCGCGAAAAGTTAAGAAAATTGAGGCCCATGCAAAAAGATGGTTTCCCAATAGAAAAAAGCGTGTAAGTGACAATACAGCAGCTTACTGACCAAGTAAATTCAGGTAAATTTAATCTTACACTCCCCAACAAAAGAGTTCTCGCGACATCCCTGTAATAGGAAAATGAATGGTAAGACCTTGAGGCATAACAATTTCAGAGAAAAAGAACATGAAGAATCCTCTTGGTTAACAAAAATGTTTCAAACAAGGCCCCGCAGATGATTTGAGCTCCGGGCCCCGCAGTCCCTAGAACCGCCACTGGCCGTCATCGTCCTCCTCGACTGAATCGGTTGAGCCAATTTTCTTGGGTGGACCCAAATGTTTTTGTGTATTTAATCAAGCCAAACGTTATGGCTCACATGTGTTTAATTTATATATTAGGCTCGGCGCATGAAGTATCAAAATTTTAACCCAAACCTTAGCTGCCACGAGTCCGCGGGGTTGGATGGGGACAGTGCTCCACCCCCAGCTCAATGGTTTTGCTCACCCTTACCAGCCCATAACTTTGACTTATGATTATCTGGTATCTTGCTATGCTTTTTTCTATGCCAAAGAATACAGACTGACGCTGTCTCTCTCTTTAAAGCCGGTTTTCCACTAGACGGATTTTTCCGCGCGCAGCGGAGCGGCTTTTGTTTTCAAAACAATGCACGCGCACGGAAAAATAGTTTCAATTTCCACTAGAGAAAAAAGGCGCCAAAAAGCACATACTCGAAAAAAGGTGGTATCATACATAGAGTGTGGGTATCCAGGCGGTCATCATGTCTGACCTTACAAACATAATTTTATCTCATGACTCAATACAATTTGTACATGGTCTGCACGTACCCCAACCAAAGGGGGCCTAGGCCAACTACTGTATGTCATCTGTTTATAACTCTCTACAAGCTATCAACATACCTCTTCCAGAAAAAGTTCTTTGTAAAATTCCTGAGGATTTGCTGCTTCAACTGTAGAGGCACTGTCTGGAAAAAACAAGTTGCTTCTCGATGCCATGGCCATCATGGCTTCCATTTCACTTTGTGAGTATCTGTACTCAACTTGATCGGCCATTTTGAATGCTGTCGTGCTCGTGTTGATGTCATTTGTCAAAGCTTTCGAGCGATTTGATTGGTTGGCGCCTTTGGACGCGGCGGAAAAGTTGAAGTCAATCCGACTTTCAAATACGCGCGTAGCGGAGCGACTTGATTCGACTATTGTCAGAAAAAACAATGCAAATACAACAGCCGCTCCGCTGCGCGCGGAAAAATCCGCCTAGTGGAAAACCGGCTTAAGTGCCGTCAAGTCGCGCAACACTTCTGGTGACTCTCTGGACATCCTCTCTCCACCTCCGTCTATTCAAGGTAGTTTGACACAGCTTCCCAAGACTTTCACCTATCAGTTCCGTCACTCCGTCCAGCCATCTACTCATCTGCCTTCCACGTTGTCTTTTCCCTTCTGACTTGCCAAGCATGATGTTCTATTCTGTGCTGTTGTTCTTCCTGATGATGTGACTGAAATACCGCAATCTTTGCTCTTGAATGGTACTTCCTAGCGTCATCTTGGCCTTAATTTCTTCTGTCACTGACTTATTAGTTCTCTTCGCTGTCCATGGTATTCTAAGTACCCGGCGCCAACGCAACAGCTCAAAAGCATCTATTCGCTTTCTTTCCCCTTTCTTCATTGTCCAACTTTCACTTCCATAAGTTATAATAGGGAACACTAAAGTGTCAGTCAATTAAACTTTGGCTTTGTTTGATATATTTTTGTCTTTCACGATGTACCCTAACTTTGCCATGGTTGACCTTCATATTCCTAGCCTTCCTTTAATCTCTCGCTCGCACCCTCCTTCTCGTACTATCAGTACTCCCAGATAGTTAAATTCATATACTACTTCCACTTCCTCATCTCCTATTTTACAACTGTCTAACGCTGCTTAAATAATGTTTCAATAGGGCATTCTCCAAAATTGTAAGGAGTGCATTTGCAAGAATTTCTCAGGGGGCAAACTTCTACACCCCTTTGCTGCCTTCATGGCACTTCAAAAACAAGAACATTGGTCGCATTATCGCCAACCTAGAAGGTGTAGTGATAAAAACATCTCTGATCGGAAGTCCAAGATTATTTAAATTCGGAAGCCCGGATATAAAGAATTTGATTGCTCTAGGCTAGCCCGGCATACAATATGAAACAAACCTGAGCATTTATTATCAAAAGTCATTTATGCACATTTATAAGTATTTCTGTAGCTGTGTAGTAATTTTTGTCATGTTATATGTTATGTATGTTAATTGCCACAGCGTTGTCATGACATCTTGCACTCCGTGGTATCGTTCTTGTAGAATGGTCAAGTTAGTTGCATGAAGTATAGTAAGTAATGCGTAATCGTAAAAATTTATATTGAATAGACAAAAAAATCGGAAGCCTTCGAACTCCTTCCTTTCCTTTTGTGTCCAGTATTCACCATCTCTAGATTGAGGTGTGGCGGCCTGTCTGGCCTGGTTTCGACCTCCCCCCCCCCGGTCTTTTGAAACCTGACATAGTAACTATGCATTAGGAGCCTTACGAATTGAAAAGGACAACGTTCACAAGAATGATACAAGGAGCTAGCCAAAGCAAAGAGCGCACGTGCTTTGACTGAAAACAATGAGCCATGCCTTCTGCTTCAACAGATATTTGCAAAAAACAAGTCCCTCCTTTATATCAGATGGCTTTTGACATGAAAACTGAAAGCAGACCACAACAGAAGCTAATGTAAGTTAAATTAGCAGATTCTTCTCCATTGAAAAGCTGATAAATACTTGAAAGTTTTTAAGTACTTGCTGGTTTTAATGAGACCTAATTATGCGATTATATTTGATCCCGGCAAGTAGGCTATCTTGCTAAACGAGAGCTATTGTTTAAATGAATACTTGCAGTTCGCTTTCCGAGTTGATGCACTGTCTCTACCACAGTTTGTTGTATCAATGTCAAAACAAGGCCACTTTTAGAGACTTACTTCAAGGGCAATGCAAAGGAAATTCTTTAAAAATGTTGGTTGGACTTATCTAGGAGACCAATTTCTGACACCGTGAGCTTTGTCAATTGGCCCTTCTATATTTAATGAAAGTAGCCAGAATCTACAGCATATATCTATTAGGTAAGAAGAATGCTTTTGGAAGTAACGCTCCATGCCATGTAAAGTAAGTGCAGGCATACAGCATATCTCTGTATAGTACATCAAAAATTACGCATACAGCCTGATCAAAATCCTTCAGCTGATCATAAATGCAGTATCCTCGATATTCCTCTTTAGGTGTCTCCAAACAATTGTAAATTTGCAGGGCCGCGTTTACTTCTGTTGGGAGCCCTGGGCAATATATTGATTGGCGCCTCTGAAGATATACCAAAGTCGATTGCATCACGTGTGCAAAGATGTAGAAGCCAAATTCGATAGTGGGAAACTGTGGTCTATCAGAGATCTGAGCCAATAAAATTAGGCATTGTTTAACACAATGTTCTTCTCATGGCGTAATTGAGAAAGGAGGGAAAGTAATTTCTTGCCTGAAGAGGTTGGAACTCATTTCAAAAAGAAGACTTAAAGAGAATAGCACTTCAATAGGATTTCTAAACTTTAGCTCGGGGGGACTCTAACTACAAGAATTATAGGGAGCCCCTGGGCACATGCCAAGTGTGCCCCATGAGAAAACTCGCCGCTGTATAATTACAATAAAAGAAAAATGAGCACAAGATCAGCAACAATCCCATACAGAGTCTTGCTATGTCTGTACAATGCACCTTCAAACTGTTCCCATGGCTTTTTCGTGTGCTAGAATACTATTCTCGTAGATTTGCTTCTTAGCAGTCTACATGTTGCCAGAATGTAGCATTAGCTGGCATATTCCAAATTTTTTGTTTCCTTCACAAAAGAGTCATATTTAACAACTCAATGCTCATGCAAAGGGACGCAACTAGGAATTTTCAAGGGCAGGAGTCGACTCCACGAAAGAGGGCACTTCAAATTTTTTAAAAGAAGATACGGCCTGTGAATATAATTTTTCAGGTTCATGAGTGGAGAAAATACTGTGGAAAGTTTACTGATATTGTTGCTTTGAAGACCAATGATTCTTATTGCTATTTCTAATCACATGAGGAGAGGAAAAGGTGGGCCGGAGGGGAAATCCCCAGAAAATTTTCGGAATCACGCCTTCTCCGTCTTAAGAAAATACCCTTTTCAATGCAGAGAGGCCACTACAAAAGGGTAGGTTTGTTTATTTTCTGGAAAGGGCAGAAGTCTAGACACCCAAGGTCCCCCTAGCTATGCGCTTGGTGCAAAAGCCAACAATTGGATGCTCATGGAACAAGTAAGTGCTTGAAAACAAATTAATATACTATCTATACGTTTTAGATAGTCAGAATTATTAATATTGCCAAGAAACTTGGATAGCTTTTCTGAAAATGAAAGCCGAGCATTTTTTCCACATCCCTCATGGTTAGGAGAAAATTTGAGTCTTTGGTGAGTTCTCCCATTTGTTGTCCAATAAATGCTCCTTTTCTTATAGCATCAGTACTCAAATTAGGGAAAACATTCGAATGCATTTAAAACAGGCACCTTTATTCAAAGCTTTCACAATCTGCATCACGAGACATAGTCCATTATGAAGTGGTGAATGTATCATATTAGGTCTGTCAACAAGAGCAGGCTATAACAAACTCCATAGCCTGATATAATGTATAGCCGCTACAGTTATTCTAAGGAATTTTCTCAGGTGAAAAAGTGAATAGATTCCCTCTCATGCTTTTTCTACCAAGTAAGGTTTTTTTCTTAATCCTTCAAATAAACACAGAGGTAGGCACAGTAGAAGTCTTTTGCAAAAGCTGCGGCTGCGCCGTAGGGGGCAAGGGGCATGTTCCCTCCACTTTTTTCAGAAAACAATGTGTTTTGTATGCAGGATTTATACCCTAAGCCCATAAGTTGAGGAATTTTGGCATGGCCCCTACTTTCAAAGTCAATATGCGGCCCCTGAAAAGATGCCACTTTTTACCATTGGAAAAACGAGGCATAACTAATACGAATGTGATAGCATATGTCTGGATCATCAATACGATCTCTTCCTCTGATAGGCATTTTGCTTTTGATTACTCAGCCTGCAGCCTAGAGAACTGTAACCATTAAGGCTACACTAAAAAGACTAATTCATAAATTTTAAAGTAAAAGCCCAAGATGATGCCCTAGTGGTACTTTACGTCGTCTCCTTCCTCTCAGAAGGTTGTTTTGTGTTATTGATATGATATTTGGCAATTTCGAGCATTTTGAAAATCACTATTTGACAAAAAACCTAGATAAAAAAGCGGAGTTAGCTCTCCAAAAATCAAGATTATTATTTAGTAAAATTAAATGCGATAAATTTTGACGTTAACATGGATCGTAACAACTACGAAAAGAGCAACGATAATGCTGCAATACGCGTTGATACAAAAATTCCACTCGCAATTTAACAATATCCCGATTTAGCAGGAGAAGTTGAATTCACAGTCGTAATTAGCATGAACAAAGAGTTTTAGCAGTCAAAATTGTAGTCAGAAAATTCAAATAATGCGCTAGGTGTAATCTAAAAAAAGCATCTCTTAATTGGCAAACATTAGCTGTTTTTTGAGGTGTTTAATTGCTGCTCCTCATTGCATCCTGCTCTTGCTAATATATATTTTATATTCAGATGTTGCGGATCGACAGGGAGATAGCGCAAACTCTGGATTAAACGGAATCCCGATAAACAGGAGGGTCAATTTTTGACCATAAAATGATATAGGGGTTGAAATGATTTAAGTACAGCTTGGAACTAATCAAACTGAGACATTCTCTATGAATTCTAGCAATATTGAACTCAAACAAAGCAAGCTTAAATGTCATGAAGCCTTCAGGAAACATTTCCCACAAAAACAATTCCAACAAATTAATGGCATAGTTCTGGAACAATGCTCTACAAACGGTGCTCTATCTCCTTCCTCTCAGGAGAAGATTATTTCTTGATATTGATATGATATTTGGGAATTTCGAACATTTAGGAAACAAATAGTTGACAGAATACCTAGATAAAGCGAAGTCACCACTCAAGAAGTCATGATTATGCAGTACAATTTACTACATTAAATTTTGGGAGCCTTGACATAGACCAAAGAAGTGTGACCAAAGAAGAACTTCACAAACTAGTACAAGGGAAGATGGTGGGTAAGTCAAAAGGTACTCGGACGTACTGTAAGATATGATAGGTCGAAACCGGAATGAATGCTCAAACCTAAAAAACCAAGGGTTTCGAAAACTGTAAATTTGGCGTTACGTAACGAGTGAATGTTCCCTTAGAGAAGTAATCATTTTGTAATGTTTTAAGTGAGGGCTTATGCAGTGAGGGCCTACTGTTCATATACTTTCAGGTGCCCAACAAACATCCCCGTCCGCTTATTAATTTTCGATTTTTTTCCAACCCCGCAGACCTTATTGGGATCCACGCACCCCTTATTTCATTCCATTCCTATGTTAGTACTATTCCCGCCCAATATTGAAAGCAAAATATAGCTCTTCTGTATATATTTTAACTCTGTGCTTCATGACAACCTGTTTTTGTTCTTTCCATCGCTGTATAATCACGCATCGAAACCAAAATTGAAAAGAAGAGCAAAATTGAAACTGAATTGAAACATACAGTTCAGCAATAGATTTTATTTAATAGAATTTATTCGATATCCTCTCCGGGATTGTTTGCATAGAGGACCAAGACACCTGGCAAGCTTTGCGCATGTCTTCTTCATTCAGATAAATCCCTCTTCCAATTCACCTTTCGGCAGTATAGAGCAACTTGAAATCAAATCTGGCTTTTTAATAAATTTCGGTCAAAGATGGGGATTAATTCAAGGAGACTTAAAGAGAACGGGAAAATTCTAAGACTTAGATGAGCTGCATTATTTCGCATCAGAGTTCCATAGAATTTGTCCTCATAAGATGATCAAATTATGGTAGCATGTAAAGATTGAAAGTCTTTTTAGTCACAACATTGATCGATTATTTCCCCATGATTAAAGAAATATCTTTTGGATCTACTCCTTTCCTTAACTTCCTTAAATACCACAATGAATTGTTAATGTGACATTCTTCATAATACATAAAATTTACCGCCCAAAAAGTCCCGATGATTAGTATCACCCCATTCGGCACTTATTTCTAGATGGGTTAGATTCTCATGTTGAATGAGATTGGCAAGAATTAAGACCACACTTGATAGCGTAATAAGGGGATGGAAGTTTGTGAACATCATCGCATGTAGAAATGGGGCAGAAATAGCTTAATGAAATTTTGAATTGTAGCTTTTTGCTTTTAGAGTTTTCATCAGAGAAAATATGATTAAGCTATTGCTAGGGTTATGGTAGGCAACCAATTTCATCCGTCCTTCCTCGAATCTTTACAGTATCTTCCTTTCACAGTTCAACTCAAATTTGTAGTCCTCTGCAATAGCCAAATATGAGAATCCAATTAGGCCTTCTGTCTTTCTGATCTAAGATAATAATAGAACGAATATTTTCTAGACTTTAACTTTGCCTCTCTCAAGCTCTAGATATGAGAATGCTATTCAACCGTTATGGTTTTCATGCCGTTGTGAGTTTCTTGATACAGTGCATCCTCGACTATCTGAGCCTCCAATTTCCGAGTCTTGATATTTCGAACAAGTTATTTATGTAGAGATATCGTTTGCAAGGTAAATGTGACAGTATGCCCCGCAAGCTATGAAAATCCCATGAAAGCTTTAAAATGGATTAGAGTTAAAGTAAAACCGTCTACCATTAGCGCAAATACATTGATTAATTTTGGTGAGATTGCAAAAAAACATCGATTCTTTCTTTAAATAAGCCATTTTTGAGAGATTTTATGACGAACTTTGTATTTCTACTAAATAAGGCACTCTAGAACATGCGTGTTTACTCCTTGTTTTTGATTTTCCTAGAAATACTGCCATCCTCGATTATCCAAATACTCCGCTTATCCAAAAAGTTGTTCGGGAATTTTTTCCGAGCTGTACGGATAATAGAGGATGTACTGTAGTTGTTACTTTGCCGAACGATGTGATTCTTCTTCGCAGCATCGAGATTTTCACAACTCCTCCAGAACAGTATGAGTTTCGTGATGATTGGCAGAGTTTTGCGCACCAGATAGTAACGTTATAGTGTATCTGCCTAACCCTGCATGGTATAGGAACCACAAAATTTTGATAGCAATCCGGTGTAATGTACCTGGGACCTGAACAGCATCATTTATTCCTGCGATTGCTGCGAGGCATAGTAAACGGAGGAGGAAATTGACCCGTTTATATGGTTGTAGAAATAATGAATAAACGACCGGCAAGGTATCAGTAAAATTGGGTTAAGCCATGCCTAGCCAAGCATTTCCCACCTATAAGCAAGCTCAACTTGACATTTCTACACGGTCTGCTGCACAATGTATCATGAGTATGCAACAAAATTGCATGATTTCACTCAGAATCAAATCAGACCACCTGCGTGTTTACGGGTTGTTGACTAGGCCAGGGTCAAATGCTTGCGATTCGCTCATACACCCAGATGACTCTAGTGTAATGTCAGACGAATTCCTCTCAACGGCCTTGTCGTTTACATGAATTTATTTAAAATTTAGAAAAGGCGCAAGGGGACTTTTGTTATTGATAAAGTAAGTATCTTTTTATTGCTTTGCAATGGAACTATATTGCTGCAAATGAAGTAGATTTTAGAGGAAGCTGTCTTTTTGATTAACGATTTTAGCCCATGAATACCTATGTTTAAAAGGCAGGCCTAGCCTAGCTAGCTGGAAGAGCATTTTCCGTCGTTTAGTTGGCAAGCTGGAAGTAGCTACTAAATCTCTAGAAAGTTGCACTGATAAAGCAAGCAACAGCCTTTTCCAAAAGAGTTTCAAAAGCAACAATTTTGAGAAAATTCGAGGTAGATCTGGCAATCTAATGGTATCTTGGTGCTGGAATTTTCTGCACTACCACAAATAAAGTTAAACGGCGCCAAATTATATTACGCGACAAGACTGAGATAGTTAAAAGAGGAGTTTTGTGCTAGAATTTATGGCAACTTTTCATAGATTCAAATGGAAGCTTGGAGAACCTCAATGCCAAAAATACTCCACCAAGTATACAAATATCCAAAGAAATTAGCAGGAGAATAATGTTTGAATTTCTAATCACGATCAGTTACACCTGAGTATATATCGTACGCTCAATTTATGCACATCTATTTAGAAATTTTAGTCTTTTCGGATTGCCAGGAACATGATGTCCTTCCCCTCTCAATGTAGTCTCCTGGAAAGCCATTTTACCTAATTTATGGAACTTCACAATCGATAGAATTATTTCTGACAAGAGCTACTGTACGCAAAGAGTTAGATTTCCAGCGTGCTCAAGACATTGTTTTGTTAGATAAGTACTTGGAGTTAATGGAACAGATTGTTTGTAATGAAAAGTACAAATTTTCTGTGAATAAGTAGTATTAACGCACTGAAGATTTATTGCATTTTAACCCAAATACAAAAGAGTTCATATAATAATGAAATTGAATAAAATTTTGTGAAAAATAGAGGAACTAAGTACATTGAAAAGTAACAACGAATGTATTATTTTGCTAATTGCTAAGGAGTACACATTTTTTAAAAGAAACAAGCTTTCAGGCATCAGCTTGGATGTTCATGTTTCTTAAGTCAAAAGACTTCCAATGACAATAACAACCCAGATTAGGCAAATGTGACGCAAGAAGAAGGATGCTCTGGGTTTGTGAGGCATTTAATGGATGTTGATTCTAATTTCTTGATAGTTTGATCGAGAATTTATTTGTAAAAACAGTTTTTGTAAATTATTGTTTGAATCTCAGCAGGCCTATGTTTCTTAAATGTATCTTAATCTTTGCCTAATTCCAGCCTTATGTTTCTATAGACACTTTTATTATAAAAATAAGTGTAACCACAACCCCTTAGAGAATTTAAATATTCTATCTATATAATACTAAACCGTTTCCCTTGTGCAATTGTAGGGCCGTTCAAAGATGAGGCCTACACATCTATTAATATTTTGCTGTGCAATTTCAGGTGAGTATTTCTTAATTTCATTAATACACTGGCAAATATTAATTGCGTTTCTTCACACGATTGTAGAATAGACCACCTAGAACTCTACTAGCAAGAAGATCTCGTACTTACTGTTCCTATTTCAACTATTGGGAGAGTATTTATAAGCAATTTTCTAAAATAAAGCTGTTCTTTTTCAGTCACTTTCGCAAAAGTTCTCATCGAGGGCTCAGGTGCAGGTATGTACATTGTTCAAATTTCTCTAATTTTTAATCTAGCAGTTTCATATACATTTGCAAGGGCTTGATCAAGGTAGCAATTCCAGTGTTCCATGGAGATAAAAGAGAGAATTGTACTGAGTGTCTAAAATATTGGATGTCTTTCAACTAAAATTCATATTTGGTAAATAATTTAAGGAACATTACTTAGAAAAAGTTCATAATTTTAGATATTCAGAAAAGATTGTATACTTTAAAAGTTAGTTATATTTTAATATATTTTAAATTATATTTTTAATATATATTATTAGATATATTTTAATATATTTTTAGACTGCAATTAGTTCTTTCAATGGGTCCCTGGAAGGCAAATTTCTATTGAAGGGTTACCCTGCTCTAGAAGGCTTGAAAAACATGAAGGGAATTGAAGCAGAATGTTTTTTTTAACTATAGTTTTATTAGAAAAATTTTCTTGTGTGCTTGCTGAAATCTAGCCTGATTTGAAAGAGATAAAGCTGGAGCTATCTTTTTTTGAATCTTCTTATAGATGAGAAAGAGATAAAATTACAAAAACGAGGCGGAGCCGAAATCATTGGTATTGCGACAAGTGAGAAAGACGCCGGAGACAGCGGGACGACCAGAAGTATGCTTTTAGCTATTCCTTTTTCTTCTTTATGAATCTCTAAAGTTGAACTTGCATATGATTGGAATCAAAGAAGATATATTTTCTTGCAAAAAAGCTTTTGCATGTAAAGCTATTTACTAAAAGTTTTCTATATCCTAAAGTATAAGAAATGGCCAAGCTTGAGCTGTACCCACAAGAGAAAATCTAGCCCCAGTTTGTTTCATTCCCATCAATACGTCTTATTTCATTCATAAATCAACGGACTGAGTAAATTTTGCCTTCACAACAAGGCGAGTGATATTATTTTAGTAATAGTCTCGCAGAGATAAGGGCTGCATTTGTTGTCCAAGACGTTACTGTCTGGAGCCATACTGCATGAACATTGCAACCATAATACTGAGCATTGGTGATAATGTAGGTTTCCATTAAAGTCAAAGCAATCCTATGA
The DNA here is from genome assembly GCA_900291935.2 of Cassiopea xamachana. Lineage (NCBI taxonomy): Eukaryota > Metazoa > Cnidaria > Scyphozoa > Rhizostomeae > Cassiopeidae > Cassiopea > Cassiopea xamachana. Next base: position 8,717,140 of record OLMO02000278.1, on the reverse strand, counting down.
GACAATACCTTTATCCCAGCTTTTTTCGGAAGAAAGGCTTGTACCCCATCTACATTAACTTTCAAACTAATCCACATATGCACACTGGCATTACTTATATCCGTGCTAACTCTTTGTGCCAACAATGGAATACGAATTTGACTGAATAGACTAGCTCTCAAGCGCTCATAAGGTGGATCTGTTTAAATATTGTAAATGAAACTAAACGGATCAATGCTCGTGTTCACAGTGTCAAGCAGTGAGAATAAAGTTGACATTTAAATTCTGAAAACTTCATAATTTTTTGTCTGAAGCAACGAAATAGCATGGCTTATCACGGGAAACTGATCGATTTTCAATTTCAATAGAATATTTAGCTTTTAACAGCTTCGCATTCCTAACCATATCTCTCATTCAACAGAGCGACTGGTAACCTACCTGGATTTCGAGAAATTCAATGGCGCAACAGCTTCTGATGAATCTGGCTTTGACAACAATGCTCTCATGGAAACTGGTGCCCTTGTTGCAAAGATCCCAGATAGTAACTGTGGCAACGTTGCATACTTGTGGTGCGTAGACATCAAGTTCCAAGGTACAGAATTCCAAGCCAAGCCAAAACTTGCTATTACCATTGCAGCTTGGATCTACCTTGTAAAGACCGATGGATCACACTCAATCTTCCATACTGTTGGTTGCAATCACCAAATGGGACAGTACCACTTTGAGGTCAACTATGGCAATGTTCGTTGGTTCCACAGGAACGAGAGCCAGAACGTTGTATTTGAAGCTGAGGCTCATGCTGTAAAGCCACGTAAGTATTGGATTGCTATTAGACAGCATATGAGACCCTAACGATTCCCCTGCATTTTTTTGAATCCTCCTGCATATCCTAAGGAAAATCACCCAATTTTCGACATTAGCAATACATGTTGGAAAAATGATACTCTTTTTGTCAATGCATGTCGCTTGGATGATTTTGCAAGTGACAGTTTTAATGAAAAGTAGCTTCAACTAAACTGTTGAGATTTTTCTAGAAAACCTTTGGTACAGGTTGAATTTCAAATCGAATGTACTTGGGCTTTGAGAGAAGTCTTCCCTTTGCCTTCCACAATGTATAAATGTATTGCTATACCGTTCCCTCATTATCATACATCAGTTGTTTTACTCATAGCATGCATAAGATCATTATTTTGGCTAATTTAAAGTGGATTTCAGTTTCAATTTCAATTACGTGTGGTGGCCTTTCAGCCCGTGCTCATTCACAAGGGGCCTCCACTAAAAACAATCAGACTTACAAAACCCTTATAAAAAGTTGAAGCCATTAATAAGAAAGAAAACAAAAGCCCGAATCAATGATAATGGCTTGGAGAAATCTAGGAGTTCCTTACATTGGTAGGCAAAATCTAATGAACTATTGGCATAAGAACTCCCAACTCAGAAAAAAACATCACTGCCTCTATTCATGCATCATTAAAAGCATTTTGGTAATTGCCTAAATGACGCATAGGGTATTCTGTTGATTAGATGAGTGGACCCACGTTGCTGGTACATACAATGCCTCCACTGGATTTGCAAACATATACATCAATGGAGAAATCAAGAACCATTCAATTGGAAATGGATACCTATCACGTGATTGGGGCGTTGAGGCAAAGATTGGCAATGACAAGATGAACAGACCCTTGAGTGGTCTTATTGATGAGTTCAGGATGTACAACTACGCCTTGAACCCAGAAGAAATCAAACAGCTATATGAGAAGTGCAAATTCGGATCTGGAGGTAACATTTTGTGCAATGAATTCTATTTTATGAGTAGATTGCGACCAAGCATTCTGATTTGCAATTTTGCAACAGATGCAGATTCTGCTTATTGTGAATTGTCTTCTTTTCTTCAGATAACTTGCAATGTATTACCAATAAAAGAAGTTGCTTTAATTCCTTCCAGATCTCTTCTGTGACTCTGCCTTAGCTCATTGCTATAACACGAACAATTTTTTCCTGGCTAAGCAATGCTTTCTAACGTAATACAAACTTGAAGATACATTTTAAGTCTTATATAATTAACTACCTTGTAATCCTTTCTTGGAATCTTTTGCTTGTCTATTACAACTGTTTCCCTTTCATTTAAGTTTACCCTTTATGAAAATAAGTGATCACTGGTGTCAATTGACTTTCGTGCAAAGCTTTAGAATTAGCAAAGGGTTTCGTGATTCTATTCTCCATTTTCTTTCAGATCCATTTACACAAAAATTCATCAGGACCGTTGAGTCACTTATCACTAGAGTTAAAAGCAGCTGAGTCCAAAGTTAAAATAAGCTTAGCATCGATGACTTTTATTTCATTCTTTTTCCTTCTTCCTTAGCAAACAATTTGAATGAGAAGACTGGTGGTTCAAGGTCTGATGGAATTGCAGGAATCGCTGGAGGAGACGGAAGAAGTGAAACATCACCTGGAGACCAAGGTCAAAACAGTGACAGCAAAGGAGGGCAAGGTAACAGTTATAACTAGCGCCATTCTCTGCTGAAATGTACATCTTGCCTTAGAGAATTTTCTATGGTATATGAACGAATTTTTCACTAATGTGTGATTTGGAAGAATCTTGTCGTATTTCATAATTATTGAAAGCTGCTCAGGCAAAGCAGAAGATAGGCGTGATATTATACTGTGAACATCAGTTTATTAAAGTACTTTAAACTCAATCTCAGGAATCTGTAGCTAATAAAAAATTTAGTAAATCTAAATTAAAATTGACATCATTTTAGATATGGCCTAGCGTTTGGCTGTCTGGAAGTGCACTATGATCGTTAGGAAATCTGAGTGCTTGCCAATTTATATGCACAATTAAATGAAGCATTACATTTGCATAAATCTGGAAGCAAACAATCACCTCAAAAGCTCTAGAGTTGTTACCTATAATGAAATCTGACTGTTGCAATACTTCGCAAGCATCTGGCACTTGTTGCTTGGACTAAACGTTGTATATCAAACCAGGCTCCTGTAAAGTGCCTGCAAATGCATGCAATGCTCTTTAAATATCAAAGCCACATCTAATATAAATTCATGTCAAAGTTGAATTTCAAGAAAAATTATGAAAATAGACTAAAATTGAGCAAAATTGTGATAATTAGACTGTGTGGCATTAGAAATAATTGTGCTGCTGTAAACTTTATTAAAACGGATGAAAGCTACCTTAAAAGTCCTTCAATAGCCATATATATTTTGTTATTTTCCTAGCAAATTTCCTACTAATGACTGATGTAGTAAACATTTAGTTAGTTTCTTCGCCTTAAGATCCGCTATAAATGAACAATAGGAAAATCTTTGCAATAATTATTTGTTATTGATACTCCTGTTGGTCTCCAAGCTGCTTGCAAGTATGCAGACATACAAGTGATGCAAATTCCTTTAGATGGTATTTTTCTTACCATGAAAAGCTGCACTAACTTTCAAAAATGGTATTTTCAAAGAATATAGCTAGCATATTTCATAGAATCTGGACAAGCCACATATTTATATTGATTGCTATATGTTGATATTTTGACTAATAGAATTCATTAAAGTGGCACTGTAAAAATTTTAGGAGTATATGGCATCCATTGCGCATTTGTATAAAAATTTTTGCTTTCAGTCGATATGAGGATTCCTGAGTAGGGCTCTGGAAGGATGCAGTATCGAGATCGATCATATGGCGTAATAGCTATCACAATAATTCCTAATGACTAACAATACTAACATTTAACTTCAATATTATAGCCAATCCAAAAGTAATTGAAAAAGGGAAAGACAAAGAGCAGGCGTCAGAATCGGTCAATAATGACAGCAAAAGCAACAGCAACCTTGATAGCAACAACAGCAACAACAATATTGAAACCAGCAAAGATTCTGTATTGAAGAAGTCAAACATTCGCTCATAAAGAGCCACTGATGTGCCATTCCGTTGTTGAGTAACGCTTAGTGCATTTACTCTGATTTGACCAATCAGAAATACACAACCTCACCTTAACATTAAAGCAAACCTCTAATTAAACCTGCATTGTGTATGTAATTTGATGGCTATATCTAACAATCTTAACATTTGAACCTAAACGACAATGTAGCGGATGTGTTCACACTAAAGTGATGCTAATGTAATACTCCATGCGGAGCCTTATAACAAGTTATTAATCTCTTAGTAGCATGTACTTCAAAGACTAAAGATTATAGCCCAATTTTCATACCAAATCTTACCGAGATATAACCCCTATTGCTTCAAAACAGCTTCTTGTAACTGGATATTGAAAGGAGGAATACCCCCTTGAACTTTGAAAGTTGTTGGTATCTCTTGGATAAATCTCCGTTACATTGACAAATGATAGTGATATACACCAATGACTTGTCAATTTAAAGTAAAATTAATTGTAGATAAAACTATGTTGAAAGTAAATTGAATTGAGAAATGATAATTCTTTGAGATAGCAACAATTTATTCTAAACAAAGTCACCCTGTAGCAAAAGTTTTCCCAACAATACTAGGATATTACTGTGAACTAGTAACACCAGCTTTGCCATATTCAAAAGTCCTTCGTGCTATGCTAACATACAGTAAACCATTACTATTTTTCCTGTACCCTCGATAATTTTAACATTTAACATTTAAACTTTTAATTTATACCCCTTTCAGTTTGACCAATGACTTTTAGTTCATGAAACACCAATGTTAGCACAAAATTTTAGCTAAGTGATAATCTTTATGCGAATCAAAGGGAGTCAAATCTACTAACCAAAGCTCGTTGCCTAGTTTTATCTTCTGACATTTCCACATGTAATGGAAGTTAATATATTTTTGAATTAAAGTTATGTATAGTGATGATGTTATGTGTTATGCAAATTTTACACTACAGAAATTCCAATAGGGAATCATAGTATAAACACATTGACACCTGTTCTTTGATAAATTGCTCTTCGATGTGCTGTCTGTTGTTCTTAGGTATAGCCGTTAGATTGAGATAGGTAAGCGATGGCACCACTTACAAGGCTTGATGGATTTCAAAATCACAGCCTCAATTTGGATTGTCCTCATTACGATTTCGCAGCCAGTGACGGGGCTAGGATTACTCCACTAGTGAGGCATAAACCATAATCCTCAGAAAAATTGGCATCGCCTAAAATTGATAAATAATTAAGCCTAAAATGTTATGCTTATTGATTATCATAACCCTAGAAGGAAAATTTGGCACCAGAAGAGGAGGGCCTAATATGCCAGGACCTTATGCTTGCCTGCTAACATGCAAACAGCTATAAAGCTGCCTCTAAGAGTCCTTATTTTTGATTATTAGAGGTCACTATATACCCATAAGTTAATTCCCTGCTGGCAACAAATGGATTGTGTAACGAACAGTCCCTTCCCTGTATCGAAATCCATTCTTACGAGAAGCTAATAATGTTTAGTGCGGTGATTTGCTTGCAGCATTTCAGATAGGACATTAGAATTCACTTATATTTCAGCTCTGCTGGGCAAGATATTGAACTTGATAATATTGGAGAATTTCAAGATTATGAAAATGAAACTAAACCACGTTTATGATAAAGTCAGAAGAATATATTTACTTTAATTATAGCACTAATGAAGTAAGCTTTCTTGCTAAGCTTTTATTAGACAGGTGACTTTGTCCGATTCTTGTTAGCTTACTGCTACTAATAGTAGCAAAGTGCTGATAGAAGGTAAATGCATCTAGCAGCCACTACTATTTGAGAGACAGTTCAGTGTCTGGGGGTGAGACCACTTCCATAGGACAATATATCAGTCACCAAAATGGCATTCATGAGGGAGGGTATTAAAGTTCTTGTTCCTATAGTCACGAATTGATATCAAGACAATCAGTGCTAAAAGCAACGTACTGTGTTTTCTCTATAACTCGCTGCAGCTGCTATAATATTCCTAAGTTTCAGGTTCGATGTTCACTGAACAGACATGAGGGAGTAGCTTCTTTTCTAGCTAAAAATTCAAGGTGTTTCCTAATTGTTGTGCAATCAAGAGAGGCAATCTGCAGAGGATCAAACTATTTTAGAAGTGATTATTCATGTATAACCCTGTCTATGTGGTATACATTAAGAGGAAAGGATTTTAATGGGGGCTGCAGTAAAAGAAGGAAACACAATACTTTAGGAAGGTTGTGATTAGTGGTGGAGCCACGGGGGGTGGGGTGTTTCTCCACTTATAGCCAAGATCAATTCTTCAAATCGTCCATATTCGATGAGAAAATGATAGGCTTGGGGTGAGAGACCGTTAGGAAACTGTTGAAGTGGCTATGGCAACCAAATCGAGTTGTCATTTTAGGGTCTGAACCCCAAGATCACCCCTAGGCGGCAATAGTTGGCACCGCCTCTAGTCATAATTTGCTGTAGACAGTAAAAAAGCATCAACTATCTATAGATTTTTGTCAAATTAATGAAATCCTTGCATGGGAGTCATAAAAATTGAAATTTTAACTTCTACATTTTTCTCCAGGTGACGATCAACAAGCGTCAGCATCATAAGGGAATACAATCATGGAACAATAGCAATATGAACAAATGTGTTTTCACTGAAGAGGAATAAGCTAGATATACAGAAAACATGACATTTAACGTAGAAAGCCATGCAGTAATAACTTAGAAAGTCGAGCAATAACTGTAGTTGTTAATCAAATTTTATTTTGCTATGCAAAGTGATCAGTACTTCTGAAAATTGTATCTGAACAACTAGATTCACACATGAACGAAGTATTCTGACAGACCTGACAAAACTATGGACTTGATAACTCTACTGCAAACCAAATGATACTATGAATAGACTTGTGCGATACTCTGACTTAACGACTGCTCACTGTATGGACATAACGACTGACAAACAATAGAAAACGCAGACCATACGATAGAAAACGCAGACCAAACAGAAGCTTTTCCTCAATTACGCTCTCCACTTTCAATTGTGCTTACAGAAACTCACAAGAGTTAAAATCTAATTGACAAAGAACTATATTATTGTTGATATCGCAAGTCATACGTTTGTAATCTGTATTTATTTATCTATTAGTCTTTGTACAAAATTTGAATCTGTTGCCATTCATAAGTCTTTTCTCGACTGCATACTTGAGAATATTTGAACTCATTAACGGGGAAATCAAGTCAAGATCATCAAAAGAGAGAGGGTGATAAGTTTTGCAGTGAAAAGTTTACTTAAAATTCTCACTTAGAGACGAGACACTTGAGCATTACATTATAAATCTCAAATTTTATCAGTTGACACTCAAGATTAAAGCATACTTTTTCTTATGTTTCGAAAGATATTGTAGAAGCTTGCTAATTCCCAAATGAGAATCTGTATGGTAAGAGTTAGCATTGAGGATGACAAAGAATTTTGATTAGCCTAGAGAAATTTTGGCCTAACTGTTATAAATATGGGAGATGCTGAAGACTGTTAAATAGTGCTTATGTAGTGTCGTTTCAGTCATGCTGTACTGTATAAAGTATCAAATTAAATATTCAAAGATCCTGGAAGTTTAAATATTATGCATTAGACTAGCGGATAAAAGCTGATCAATTTTTTGCTGTATTTCATCTCATGAGAACGGTAAGAACAAATGGTGAATTTGAAAGTTCAATTATATTTCACTTCTCAGGCGTGAGTTGTCTGTTTCTTGACGTGTTTGTATTCCGATTCTCACTTGCCATGTTTCCTTCTTTCAACTTGCTTTGGTTTTTGCTAACTTTGCCTATATAATTCAGCTGCATTTGGAACTTTCTCTTTTAAGCATCAGTCTCTTTTTTTAAATTTTACGTTATGCGATTTAAAATGCCTACAAAAATTTCTTAACCGTGGCTATTTTGGATATCTTGAGAATTGTTCCACATATATAAATAGGTGCCGTACAATACCCTTTACAAATTTCATCTATCAAAGTAAAATGGAAATATCTTGCATTTTCCATATCCTGTACCTAAAATTGCTGTATTCACCTTTTGACTTGATGTATTTGACTTAAATACGCTGATGTTGCACGACTACATTACTGTACTTTATGCAGAGAAATTCTTTTGCTAGGGTTGACTTCTTGCAGTTGCATTACTTTTTGCTCCTTGAAATTTTGTGCTTACTCATTAAGAAGGTGTCCTTTTATCAAAGTCTTAATTGACCTTTTATAAGCTGCTGCAGATATATAAACAGATCTTTGTAGACTATTGTAGCGCATACCATGCAACAGGTGGACTGGGAGTAAAGGCACCACATTTCTCTAAATTGCAAATTATATATTTTGCTTAACTTTCAGAAAAGCAATGTTTTGAAATTAGGTAAGAGACCTATATACTTCATACCAAGAACGTCGGAGCAACAATATGGCAAAGGGGGCAGAAGTTTGGAGGAAGGCACTTGTACTAATTAAGATATAATGATGTCAGAATATAAACCTACAGGCTACTTTCCACAAGGATATGTTGTCAACCATTATTGCATTTCGTGGCAGGTGATGAATTCCTGAGGATAGGAAGAGGTCAATGTAAGAAGGAAATGTTAAAACATTATATCAGTAGACAGACAGCATAAGAAGGGCACTATTCCTGCTCCCTGCTCTCCAAGGGCAGGGAGTGCAGCCCCTTCACCTCTGAGCTCCTGCATCCCTGCTTCATACCATTGTTCTATGTTAAACTTACAATTCAACTTTGAGAAGCGAAATTGATGTGCAGTGAAAGTGTAAGTCAGTCATGACACAGTGGTTGCTAAGTCAACTGACGTCTATGGTTGGTGTTTTGGAAACGAGACGAAACCAATATTCCTTCCAGAATGTACAACAACAACTAGCGAGATTACTCATTGTTCTACAATAATTCCATTGATGACCGAGATCACTTGCCACTTCAAAGATCACTTGCCACCTCAAAGAAGCAAGGAAAGAGACAAAGAAAGATGCCAAGAAAGGTATAAACGTAGATCTTCTACTGTAATATTGCGCATGATAATGCTAATCTTTTATAGTCATATTCCGTTTGATTTAATCTTTTAGTTACACCCCTGTGGAATCTTTGCGCATTGGCTCTTTGCGCGCTCTCCAATGCTGGACGCGCGCAACCATTGTGGTTTTCTCGCCGAACATGTGAATAGTCAAACACTCTAGATTGTTTGCAAAAATTTCGAAATCTGATCCCCGCAAAAATTCCGGAAAGTTGTCGCGGACCACAGCTATTACGCACTATGGGATGCACGGAAATGGATTCTTGCAAAAGTCCATTAACCGCAACCCCAAATGTGTGAAAAATACTGAATTGTCAAATACGTTTGTCAATATGTTCGCAAAACGTTTTCTACGCAATTTTTTTTATAATGATTCAAGAGAACGTACTCTTTTGAATAGTTCAATTCATTTTTTACCACTGACCACGGCAACCTTAAAACAAATTCAATCCGAACGGCAGTTTTAAAACTTTTCATCGCGAAGTACGATGTTAGCAGAAAGTGGTAGTCGGTTTTTCACACATTGCTTCTCTCAGCCATGAGATAAATACTTCGTGTCTTTTTTCATGAAATAGATGGAAAATGAAGCTTTTAGAATATGATTGGTAACGCTATAGTCCGAGTTGCCTAATACCCTCAAAAATGTATTGAAAATTGTATTTAACTAGTTCTTAGATTGGCAAAACGTACCTGATAAAAGCGCAAGCAATTTTTCTGACACATAGTAGGCCTGCAAGCTTTGTGAATTACATATGTGTGAAATTTGTAAACAGCAATAGTCATTTGTTCCTAATCCATTTCATTTTTTGTGTAAACTTAAAAATTTTGTGAAATGGACATTACATATGGGATGTAACAGACAATACAGGTTTTAAAAGTAGAAAAGCTTAGATATTACAAGATACTGTTTTTAAGGCTGTGTCAACTAATTTCACAGTTCCTACAGTATCTGGCCAGCTTCCTGGGGGCAATGACAAGGTGAAGATGCCCCCCTATGAGCACTTTCTTTGTCACAACAACCCTCCACACTATGGTACTTTTATATTTGTTATTTTGAGTTGTGATGTTGGAATGAAGTAATTGGTCAAATGATTCCAGAAATTGCTTCTCTTTGTTGTTTGTTGCTCAACAAGTGCTACTAATAATTTTTCAGTTGTATCATTTCTTCCTATTATTTATTTAAATTACTACATGGGCAAAATGAAGATTTTCATCTGACCTTAGAACTCAGCAGATGGAACTGGAATGCTAGCTTGTACTCTATGCAGATCTGGGCGACAATCAATTGCAACTTTAGAACGGGCATCCTTGAGGAAAATTGAATGGCCAAAGGTTTTTTCAGATCCCCCGCACTTTAGGGTAAATAATCTGATGTTTTTTATAAATTTTACTGTTATGTCTTGGTTTATTTTTTTCTCAAATTGCTAGGAGAATGACGGGTGATTTACCAATCTATTAATGTATTATGCTTCATATTACTAATGAGTTTGACCATAGGCTTGAGCCCAGATAGTTTTGAGTGCATACCTGGATAAAATTGTTTATCCATAGAGACAAAAGTAGTTGAGTTGACAGACTTTCATGGAAAATCTGTTCCAATTCTAATTTTGAAATTGAAATTATTGACCTTTTACATTGAAATACTTGAGAAATTTTTGTCCAATCCATTAGCAGGGCAATATTTGTAACAGTTCAATGTTTCTCATTTATTGAGTGTATTTTGCCTCTATTACATCATATTAACTGCTTGGAAAGGAAGCTGTTCCTTCTTAGGAAAACTCATTTGCCCTCTTGCTCCCCAAATTGAAAAGCAGCAAGGATAATCTCACACCCATTCTACCACTCTAGCACCCCAGCACATATGCTTTCTTTGTAAGCCAGTACAGCTCCTAGTATTAGATATACAAATAGTGATACTAAAAAATTTGTTGCAGGATACACCAACATATTCCTCTATTGATGATTCTTTTGACACTGTTATGCAGTTTATGAATATGACAACTAGACAATGCAAGGTACATTTTTAGCAATCTAACTTGATGAGAATTAAAGTATCATTAATATTTATTTCTCATTCTATTCTGTTTTTGTCATATCATATTCTAAAGGGCTGCTATATTTTTTCAAGAAAATTAGAGAGAAGATACTGGTGCTTTTTTTGCCAAGTAGTTTATACTTCACTAATTTCTTACAGAGTATTTAGCTTTTGATCAACTGCATTTACTAAATATTTAGTTATTATGTAGCACCTTGGGGCACACAGGCCCCTTGTCTCCATACTTAATGCTACTACTATAGGGAAGTCAGGTCTGTGCAATACCACAATGAAAATGGATTTAGCAAAGAAGTGCAATGCTCTGCCTGCATTTTGAACTACTTATCATACAGTTTGTTATTATGGCTGTTGATTCTAGAGTATTTTAATCTTCTTGTATTTCAATTTTCAACAGAGATATTTTGGATGTAGAAGTAAAGATGTAAAGAATGATGATGGTATGCACTGGCAACGTTTTCACACTCAGAATCCACTACAGCCTCTAAATGGAAACCCAGTAAGTATTTTGTTTCAAGTGGAACCATTAGCTTTGCTTAGGTAGTTTACATCACAATTTTGTGATATTTATCTTTACCTCACATTATTCCTATTGTCATTCTTGCTAAAATACACCAACCTACCTTCAAAGATTTTGAAAATTGAAAACTTATGTGTGTATATGTGGAGGGAGGGGGACTGTTTTCTATTTCCTTGCAGAAGATAAGAGTTCAGGCAGCTATGCAGTTTTAGTAAGCCTGCTGTCTGAGACTTGTGTCCTCAGACTTTATCTGAGTACTCCTGTACTCCAGAGGATGGACAACTAAGTGGACTGCTAACTTGCATTGAATTATTCTGACCTGTGTGAATATTTGATGCTTTGTAGTTCTGGATTCAAGAGGTTTGCAGTAATGTGCCTTAAGCACTCAGTCAAGCCACTGTTTTCTCTGGCAAATGAAATGCCACATCAAGATTTTCATGTTGCTTGTAGCATCCTATTGCTTTGCATCAAGAAAGCAAGTTATGCTGAATATATCTTTTCCTATGAACTGTTCATACTTTCTACAAAAAGAAAGTGAGATTTGATAATTTTCCACTTTCCAGCTACAGAAGGCAGAAGATGTCAGATTAGACATGGCTCCAGGAACTTATGCAATAAGCGCAGGCAGATGGGGAGCAGATAGAGACCACACCCATGTAGTGCATGTCAGTCCAGGACAGACAATTGACTTAACATTTGGAGTATAAAAACGTTTGATTTCGATTTTACTTGCAATATTACTTAATATATTATATTACATTGTAGTTTGTTTTTCAGTTTTATGATTTTGTATGGTGGTAGTTGTGAAGATGTTTTTCTGAATCTTTTTTGAATAGCTTTGTATGCCTGATGACATTTAAAGATTAGACATTAAAAGATTTTTGCCCACTGTGTGGCATTGAAAATTGTTAATTCTGCAAAATTTTTATTACTTTCAATTCTACAAAACCACAATTGTCTTGAGCATATTTTGTGGTTGATGAGCTGCCAGGAGTGGATTTACTGCAGTGTGTTGAGTGTAGCACCCCTCCATTGATCTAGATTTTGTCAGATAATCATTTCATTTGGCAGGATGGTTTCCTTGTGCATCTTCACAATACTATTTGTTTAACCAGGAAGAGGACTTGTATATCTAATATATCTAATATTCTCAGGTGCCAAATAGACACCCTCCCCCCACTTATAATTTTTTTATTTTTTCCAACCCCCCAGACCTTATTTTGACCTCATGTTTAATAATTTTAAGGACATTGACTTTTTTAGAAACCCCTCATTTCATTTCCTTTGTTAGTACTATTTACACCCAATTTTCATTGCAAAATAGTGTACTACTGTACATATATATTAGTTTGTGCTTTATGACTAACTGTTTTTGTTCTTTCCTTCCTTGTATAATCATTCAAAGCCTTTTCTAAAATCCTGACCCCCTGTTTATTAGGAGCCCCCCCCATTTATTTGGTACTTGAGAGTAAAAGAGTGATGCTGAAGTAATGCAGTTGCAAACATGCATTTATCAGCAGAATTTTGTAGTCTTTAGCACTGAATTAGGGCGTTGGTAGTTGTATGTTTCATCAACAGTATCTTGTCTTCATTCGTAGCATCATATCTTTGTGAATGAGTATGAGTTAAATGGTGGCCTCCTTGGGCATAAAGTGTGGCAACTATGTGATATTGCTATTAACTAGGCCATGTATATGTCGCTTGTGATTAGTATACTTTAAATATGCTTAAACAGATTGAAGGATAGTTACAATGATCAATGAAAAAGATCTTGAACCATTTGTGATTCTTGAAGCTGACTTCTTGATTCCTTAACAGAAAGTTTCAGAAAAGACCACACAATTAAGATTTGAATCATTTGTTTTTTCCATATATATATCTTAACCCTTTCTGTGGCAATGTAGCAGATCTGCTACTATAAGATCAGGGAGCCATCTTGGTCTGGCCTTGCTTCCAAAACATGTTTTACCCATCATGCCTTGTCAGTTGTAGCTTGACTAGCGTGTTTGCATGTGAAGTTCAGTTAGATACTCCGAAACAAGCAGTTGGTTTTGTGCATAAGTTTGTCCTCAATCAGGTTTGTTGTGTTTTGATTTCGTTGCTATGTTTGGCCAGATTGCTTTGTATTTTATGATTAGGATTTAAATTTGGTATCCTATATGCATAGATCTTCAGTGATTTAGAAGCCCCATGTCAGCAAATCTCTTTCAATTCAAGCTTTGTGTTCATCGCAAAAA
>OLMO02000278.1:8646760-8703283 GCA_900291935.2 Cassiopea xamachana | reverse complement strand
TCTGTCTCTGCCTCAGGGAAGGAAAAAACTGTTTTAAGGACTTCCACTGGAGATAGACATAAAAGAAATTAGTAGAAATAAGTTATGTATTTTTATCTTAGCAAAAACAGTTTCTTTTGTTTGAATTACTGCAAACAAACAGAATTCAGGACCTCTGCTAACTCTAAAAAATTTCATTTTTGATGTTTCTCATCTTAAAATATACTATTTATTTTAGAGCAGTGTTTTTACGAAGATTGATGACATTTGCTGCTGAACAAATTTTTCTTATTTTTTTACCACTTTGTGCCAATGTAGCAAATGTGCTACAAATGCATTCCCCCCTGTTTTGAAGGAGGAACATAAAAATTTCATTCATGGTGGGATATTAGATCCCAATTGAGCCAGTTTCTAAAGAAAAACATTTTTTGTCATGAAAAGCTAGTAATTGCCACTGAAAGGGTTAATTTGTTCCACGTTTTGTCTCTATTGTCGTTCGTGCAAGCATGGCTTATGATACAAACTAGGCTGCTTTTGTTAACTCATTTTTCAAATATTACAACCACAAAATTTCAAAGAAGGCTTTGCTACTTTTTCCGACAATCTGAGATGTGTGGTAGATGAAACCTTTTCTAGCAGTTTTCCTCCCAAACCTCTGTTGATACCCACTTGAAGAGCTTATCAAACATAAGATCCCATTTATAACTTTGACCATGCACTTCCTGCTCTTATAATTCCAACTGTAAAAAGATACTTTCTTCCTCCGAAGTAGTGTTTTTCAATCCAATGAAAGTATGTGAACTTGAATAATATCTCTGGGCCATTCTCACGTGACGTGCGTGATATCCAAAGTGAACAATACAATCTGAGATAAAAAGGTTAAAATGCTAATGAAAACATCCGAAAAAGAACTCAAGAACGTGTTTTGCATGAATGCGCACAGCTTAAGAATTTGCGGAACAACTATGAATTCAGCAAAACCTATATTTAATAGAAAGCTTTCAAGTTGCGTGATGTACGTGACATTGAACAAATTATATCATCCCAACAATATTTTGTTTCTTGAGATATCACCGAATTGCTAATAGCCAACCGTTTATAGTGTAGGATCTGGCTATGCCAATAAATGAAATTTCAAAACAATGTAAGGCGGGTGTAGTATTGAAAACAATCTCAATCAAACACAAAATTGTGAATTTCAGACAAAATTTGCCACCTGTGGTGTAAACTTCCAAAAGATTGTATTGTTGTCAATTCTCTGTTGATTTCACCTATTTCATGTCCCTAGCTAGAGAGTTGTTTTTACAGTGCTGGTAGACATTTCGTGAGAATTGCCCCTCTGCATTCCCCTCACATTTCGTATTTCGTGCTCTCTTGAACCAACCACAGTTAGAAATACTTTGTGCATTAACAGTGGGTGGGACTCTATTTTCTGACGAGCGAAACAAGTTAGAAGAATTGATAGTGCTACTCTATTTTATGTTCATAAAATAGTAAACTTTTAGGCCTCATTGATTCTATGATAAGTACGAAGAATATACAACAGACTGGGGCTTCATCAATTTTTGCCATGTTAGAAGTCTACATTTAGCCCTAACGACTCATTTCATGTTTGTAGCTGAACAAATTACCCTATGATCTTCAAAGTTTGGTTTGTAAGCGCTAACTATACCGCTTAGAGTATTTTACAAAGTAGTTTTGGCAATTCATAGACTAGGACATATGGAGGATATGAGTGTCAGTCTCATTATTTAGGGAAATCAATCTCTTCTTTGCTATTAAAATTTCTCGCAAATGGTTAGCACTAAAGGATGCTTTATTTTGATCTGTATTTTAAGCATGTAATTTCTATATCATTTTTATTTAAGTCTTAAAAAGTAAATTTCAATTTGCCGTTAGTCATGATCACTTTCAAACTGCTTATTGGAGAGGAAATTCTTTCTACAATGGCTATTATATCGAACGGTCTTTTCTAACTGTCCATACATAATTGTTCTCCATTTTATTATGCAAAATACGATATTCGTTTTCCATATTAAAGTGTTTAAGTTTCCGCTACATACCACTTCCACAGTGGAGTGATTTCAAGCGATACGGAGCATATCTCATTCTTCCGGTATAGTGTGAATGGAAGGCCTATCTGATAGAGGAAGTAATCCGATATATGATGAATCCGGTATAGTGTGAATGGGCCCAAGTGAGAAGAGCTCTTGAAACAGTGAGAAAAACGCAGGTTAAGGGAGTGAACCTATAGTCCGATACATTTATGTTTTATAAGGAGCCCATTGTATTTGAGATTTCATTTGGGCTTTTGAGCTACTAATGATAATACTCGAAAACTGCAGTGATTCTCCATACATTTACATATTCGGCACTGTCATGATTTCCTTTATATTTTGTCGCTCAGGTTATCTCATTTTTGAGGATATCTTAAAAGGGAAGTGTTCGAGAAATGCAATTCATCCATGATGCACCGTAGGACTGCTCGTTAAAATATAGTCATCATAACAATTATTCACCTGCGTTCCTCATCTTAGTTTTTAGTAAAAGGTAGGCCTTAAACTCACAATGAAACAACGGTGTGATGAGAACGTGAAAGTTTCTCTTCTCTAACTATTTCAATATCTCTTGGTGTTTTATTTGTGTAATTGAGTAAAAGCAAGGAAAACTTGACAGGCCTATCAATTCTTGCACTGGCAAATTTTGTAACTTTATTAAGCTAGGCCTTAGCTTCAAAGCTGGTCATTCGCATTTTTTTCATAGTTTTAAGGAACTTGATTGTGGTATAGGCCTATCCGACAGCTTTGGCACATTAGATTGTTCTTTTCATATTTTTTCAATTTTTCTGAATTTGTTAGCCCCTTCCAACATGTCTTTCCTCACGTAGTCTCAGCACAGCGTTAAGATATCTTTCCTCTTCACGTTACCTTTCTCAAAGAAATACACATAGGCTACCAAACAAGGTTATAACGCCTTTCGCTGTAGCCAGCAGGAAATCTTATATAACCATGGCAATACAACTAGGCCAAAAGAAACGCTGCCAAAAAGTGACGCAATTTTACTTCTGATAAATTTCGAAATAAATTCTAAATAGAAACGTAATAAAGGATCCTCTTGGAGAGGAAAGTAATGAATTGAACTAATTATTACTCTTGCATCCATTGTAGTCCCATTCTAAATCATAAATCTTGACATAAAATACTCCATTGCTTAAAGACTAAAAGAAAAATTAATGAATTATCAGAATATCTTCTGAAGTGCAGCAATTTTAACAAGGTTTAAAATCCGTGAATTTATTTCATTGTATAGCATGATGTTAATAAAATAAACATAAGCATCCTCTGATGTACAGAATTGTATAGTAATGTTTAAAATCTATGAATTCATTACCTTGTATAACATGCTGTTGCTTCAAATGAGCTTATAGTGGAGCAACTGTTGTGATCAAATATAGGAGCTACCAACTGTTAGTCATTATTTGCAATTCGGATGAATCATAACCAATTGTTTCTTTGTCACGTTTATCTGTAAATTGCAAGCATTTGAAGTTTGACTTGATGCTAATTTAAGTTTTCGTCGTGGTCACGGCCGAGCAGACAAAAGCTCAATTTCGGAGATTAAACGCTGTTTCCCGAAATATCCGTGAAATTTGTTATAAATATGAAATAGAAAAACCAAAAAGCATAACTGATTGACCTACTTGCCTCAAAGAGTTGTGGCTTTTGCCAAAATTCATAAAAATAATGAAATGCTTCCCACTTTCACTTTGTTCCACTGAATGAACTTTTTTGCCAACCCCATTTCATGGCAGATTTCATTGCAACTAGGTAACCCATGCTACCTAGAGCTATTTAAACAGATCCTCATCAAAGATTAACAAGATACATTGACCAAATGTGGATCGAGGGACGAGTACAAAATCTTTGTTGTTTGAACTGAAATGAAAATTTCCTTGAGATGAACCAACATGATGTGTGTACTCTTATGTGCCTAATTTCCGTTACCCCGCTAATTAAAGTTTGAAAAATTTGCAATGCCCCTTTACAATTATTAGGACCCCCTCTTATCAGTTTTGGGTTAAAATTTTTCAAAATGTGTTTCAAACAGATGTTTTAGACATATCTTTTCCAATAGCAATAATTCTATGCTTCTTGAATTCTCGCGATCATAGACGGGTAATATAAGAACATAGAGTGTCTCATAGCAGTAACATTTAGATTTCAGAACATTTTATCTACCCCCAACCCCCATGCCACTCATTCCAATCCCCCGGCAAATAGGCACTTAAGAGTATTGGTATAGCCAGAGCCTCAGCTTTGGGGGAAAACAGGGTACATTAGGGTAAAGCAAGAGAGTTTGGGCACTTGCCACCTGGAAAATTATTTAGAACCATACACTATAAATATTAAGGAAATGCCGTTATTGAATTTAAAAGGCATCTTTTCTAGATAGAAAACAACAGGTAAGGCTATTGATAAGAATGTAGGAGCCTTAAATAGATCTATGGCACTTGTTATTCAAGAGTTTCCACCCGAGGTACCAACCCTGTTCCAAATTTCAGCGTTCCCCAGACATCAAGGTTTTTGGTATTAGTTGTGTTCAGAAAACTTTCTCAATGCAAAAGAAATTAAGTCGTCCAGATGGAAAGAAGCTAATTATGATTCAGAATTATGAATCCCTTTGCTAACAGTAATAACCAGTTCTCTAACAGTTTGTGTATACATACTGCAGAAATAGTCCATACCGCTAGCACTTTACCTCTATGTACATAATGTTGGAGAGATGAGCAATTATGAAGGGATAGCTACAAAGGCGATATAAAAGTACGCTTCATTGATTCACTTATGAATGCGCCTGCAAACAAACAGTTGTCTAACACAATACGCTATACACTTACGTTTGGTAAAATAGCATTTTATAGACGTAAACACTATATTAAATCACATTTAATACCACATTTAATAGTGGTGAAATATCTCGATCAACTTACATGGCTACATGCAATAATAATGAACACTGAGATACTTGTATGTTCCATAGCATGGGTCGCCAAATACGCTGTTGAAAGGTCTCAATATACACCTGCGTCATCCATTGCATGAATCAGCCACTATACACTTCGAGCTGTAATTGGTGTATTAAATTGTCAGTAATGAATTAGTACAAACATTTTTACAGGATGCTTGCCAGTTTTCTCACATATCGTAAATATATGCCATACGGGCCGGGGCATAGTCCAGGGGAGCTCTAAGGCTCCAAAATAGGGAGGTAGTACTAGGGGGCTCAGGTGTTGCACCTATTACTAAGTCAATGGAGTTTCTTCTGGGGGGGGGCACACAAGTAAGGGCTAAGTGTTTTGCTCCAGATTTGGAAACTTCGTTTCAATATATGCTTACTATAAAAACTTCATAGCCTGGTACAGATTTGATATTCAATGGAATATAGAAGACGGACAGTAAGTTAATTTGAATGATTCTAAAGAGTGGGAGTCGTCAGAATTTTTTCTAGAGTCGCTTCCGATTGCAGCAACCATCCTGGACTTACAGACACAATCTTCATTCGCACATTTCACAACACTAAATTTCGACTGGTATGCTGCCTTTGATGGAATCAGAGAAACCCGTGCTCTACTTCGATTTACTCAAATTGACATATGTAGTCTTGGAAATAATAATAACAACAATATGTATTATTTAAAGTGGGTGGCCTGCATTAATCGAGCTAAAGTTCAACTTTTTACAGCATGGCCCGCTATGCATAAAAATTGAGGGTTTATCAAAATATTTGAAGATAAAAGATAAAAGAGCATTGAAAAAAACACGATTTGCAATGGATATGTATTTTTTCTTAGTAAGTAATGTGGGAGAAAGGCCGTAAGGCCTATGACATAGCTCCGACAAAGGGAAAACTGAGAAAATAGGGAAGTTTAAATAGAGAGGGAGATAAGATCAAGTTTTTTGATTTTGGATTTAAAAGATGACAAATTGTGGATGGCAATGAGTTCTACAGCTGAGAAGTTCTAGAAATGAAAGATGATGTGTGAGCTAGAGTTCATGGATTAGGTTGTATGGTATTAAAAATTCATATATATAAAATCCTATTAAAGTGCTGCTTTGAAAAGGGGCTGACTCTTCAGCCTTATTATTCATGCTGGTATAGCATTCCAAACTCTAACAGCCCTTGCTTTGAAAGTTCTTATTTGCCATGTGTTGCTTTCCTGTGAGACAAATAACTTCTTCCCCTTTGATGATTTGGTATTGTATCCATGCATATGAGTTGAATACTGGAAACATTCCTTTAAGTACACCGGAGTGAGATCGTGTACGCTTTTAAATGTCACTATTGCTATGTTTTTCTGTATGTTCTTAAGAAGCCTTATCTCCATTTGTTTACAATTATTGGTAAACTCAGAAAAGAATAAAGTACTTGTAGTAAAAAACGTAATGGGCTTACTGTCGTGCATAGCATCGAGTTGTCCTGATGGACCTGGAGGGACACGTCCTCCTACTGGTTCTGCCATAGTTTGCGTAACCAATTCTTATTGTTTTGCCATATGGGCACGTGATCAAGCGTCGTCTCCCTTCGCAAGCGATGGCCACATTGGTTCCTAACGTATATGATGGTAATTTTAAGTCAGTTGAATAATCTTCAACAATAAATAATTTTACAATAAAATGTATAAAATAGAATAAAATTACACCTAGCTACGTACTATATACCATACCACACAAAAACAAATTAAACTTGAAGAAGATAGGAAAAAGAACTTTACATTATTGTATGTAAGACTCATTGATTAAATCGAACTTTACATTATGTTAAAATTATGCTAATATCATTGGATGGAAAATTAGATAGGGAGGTGCTAACTAATGAAGCTTAAGTCACCTACAGAAAATCTTTCATCTAAGTGTTTTAAGCTGTGCAGTAAGCTATTCTGATCATTGAATTCCAAATTCATAAATATATTTAAAGGGTGTGCTAATTAGTCTCTGCAAATCAAAGCAGGTTGCTCTTTGTAGAGAGAGATAAACTCAACTATATATTTGATCACTTAAAATGCCCCATGACTGGGTATATTGAAAAATGTGATAAATTACGTCTGTGCTGTGCAAGACGTTGTTCTGATTGCGGAATTCGGACACGTGGTTCTATCTTGTCTGCCATAACTTGCACTGTTTATATTGACCAGTTTCCCCCTCGGGCATTGGATTTTGCGTCGTGAGTGCTCACAAATTACCACGCGGTTTGAGACTAAGAGTAAGATAAATTGAAAATCTATCAATGGGCAGGTAATGTACAACAAAGCCAAACAGCCAATTGCAAGTAAGTAAAGTATCTAGCAGTTCATTGAAGCCAACATTTTGAAACAGAAGGCAATCTAGAAAATCCATGGAAGCGCTCTACCAAATGTTATTATGTCTCTAGGCTCATAGTAGTTTAGAAGTTAATAGGGACCGTTAAAAATATTTTACTCTTGTGAAGAGAAGGAGGGGTACGTCAAATGACACCCTGCCAAGAGGACTGTAATTCTAAAAGAATTAAGAAAGCAATATTACTTGATTTGTTGCATTTGTAAAGAACCCTGAGGTACTTGTATGTTCCACTGCAAGGGTCTCCAAATACAGAAATGTTTACAAACAGTGAACATGATCTTCTAACATTGCATGATGTTCTGACTATACGGCTTGAACTATTGAAACAAAGCCAAACAGTCAAGCAGCCAATGAATTGATCAATAGCTCCATCAATCAGTCAATCAATCTTCAATGAATTACTGTAGTAGCTGAAGTAATGAATGGCTTCAAATAATCGCGCACTTATTCATTCAATTGTTCAATAGATATCAGCCCCGGTTACACTTTACAGGATAGCTATCGTCGCCCAGCGAGTATTCTATCTGATAGGGGGTACCATTTACATCATTACAAAGCTGTCCGGTAGGAGACACTCCTCAAATGAGAGGGAAATTCACTTCGCTCCATAGGTGATATGAAAACACGCCGCATTGCTGTGACGCTATCCGTTATAGTATAAACGACCACCCTATCCGACAGAGATCATTCCGTGGCGCAAAGAGACGATAGCAACTGGTAAATTGTAAATGGGACCATCTTGATACGTGAATGAATATATATTGATGGATCTTTATAATAAGCAAACCAATATAAGTCCTTGAAAATCTAGGCTTAAACGAAGAGTAAGCATACCCTTGCCCTACCAATACAACATTTGTCCAAAATCAACCAAGCATTGAACCAATATCGACTCAACATTGACCAAGCATAGGCTCTTCGTTAGTACAACTTCGACTCAACATTAAGCTAACATCTCATGAAATGTTGGACATTCAATGATGGGACATTTAATGCTTAGTTTTCAATTTGAGTTAAGCGTTTGAATATCTAAGAATTTCATGGGGAAAAAATTTAAATTCATAGTACGAATTATCAAAAATTTCTGAGTTCCAATACCTTGCGAATGGACAATGGACGTTAGGAGAAATGAAAAAGCTCCATGTACACTTGAAATTTTTATTTTAGCGAATAACAGCGGTTACACTGTTGGAGAGCAACCAACATATCATACATAACATTTTATACATAAATAACTCCAATTTAAAATCCATATACACATGCAAGCTTCCTTACCTCTCAAAATCCAGCTCTGAACTTTCTTAACTTTTTGAACAGTGGAGCACTAATGACCAAATGCAGTTTAAAAAGGCAATCTAGTTGCTGTATCTGGCAAAGACCTGGCTATGGAGCTAAAGGACTGCCATTCCAGGCAAATTGCAGATATTTAATTTAAATGTGAAGCATAAGATTAGAGTTAATCGATAAAAATAGTAAAGTCGTGAAAGAGAACTTACATTGAAGAAAAGCATTGCGTTGTCAGTATGTACCGACTGGGACATCTCTGCCTATCGTAGCGTCCATAAATTGCCTGGTCAATGGATATGGTATAGCCGGTCCTGCAGGATATTGTCGATGTGTTCCCTTCACACACAACCGCATCTTTCAGACCTGTACAAATTGAAAACAGAATGTAAAAAGAATACATCCCGTAAACTTCTACTCTCAAGAGGTGTAGGAAACTGACTCGAGGAATGTCAGAGTTAGCCAGATTTGTTATTAAGCAAGGTTTACTTGACTTGCTATGACAAATTCCTACTTATCAAGATTCTACTTAGTCACCTTAAAGTGTTGATCACCTACATAGTCACCTTAACGCTTAGTTTTCAATTTGAGTTAAGTGTTTGAATATCTAAGAATTTCATGGGGTAACAATTTAAATTAATAGTACGAATTATCAAAAATTTCTGAGTTCCAATACCTTGCGCATAGACGTTAGGAGAAATGAAAACGCTCCATGTACAATCTGGAGCTTTTTAAATAAAAATACTATAGACCATACTGCAGAATATATAAATAAATAATTCTAATATGGTCTATAGTATCATTATTGTGTGATTCTTCTATACCATAAACGAATCACACAATAATAATACTATAGACCATATTAGAAAACTAAAATAATTATATTTTCTACATTCAATTTTGGTAAAAATTCAGAGCATTTGACTTAAAAAATCTTCACTCCATTGAGCATTGAAGTCGCTTCGAAAAAAACTGGCTAGGTAGTTCGATTAAGGCGTTAGGTATTTGATTTAATTTTGGCAGGTAAGTCTAAGGTGAATGAGAAGCCGGTCAGACTTATCAAGAGTGCTATTTAATGGACTGTGCTTCTGTCCCTACAGGACCGATAGCTGTACCCAATGGTGGGCCAACGGCAATCTGTATGAGTCCCTCCCGAATGACATAAAAATTTGCCGTCTCAGTTTATTCCCTCTCGATATTAACTTAAAACGCAAAATATGGAGGATTGTGGTTACAAGTTATGTCTATATTGCTTCTGCTAAAAGATTGAGTTATAATGTATGAGCTGTAGTATCTTTTATATTTTTAATTTATTTATTTATTACTAAAAACAGTGGGTCTTGAGTTGTTGCTTACAATGTAGAGCAATTTTCCACAACCAACCAAAGGGCGTTTATACTAATAGCAAGAAGGCATGCAGATTGAAACTAGTTTCTGATAAAATGAGCCACTCCACGTTGGATTTTGTTAAGTACTTCAGACGGATTATATCAATGCACTAATGTTCATAAGCCTATATTTGAAGCTATGAATTCATATGAGAAAAATTATGCACCTGCATTCAAACCTTTTGTTGCTGGAATGCTAGCTGTGATGAAGAAACCAAAGAGAGCCAAAGCCAGTAGCTTAGCCATCATCTCACTTGCTGCAAAGCTTTTGACTGAAGAAAAGGAGTTGTTTTGCAGAATATACATACCTCGGCGAACAATTGTTATGATTATGATTGGCTAAGGTTCCGTGGCAAGGGAATATGAAGAGATAAGGCGTCGAGCAAGTCAGAAAACAACAATTTTTGTTATTGCTTCTGGTAGTCCCCAGTCACTCTCTACAACGACAAATGAAGTGGCATGATGCTGTGCCATGATAAGATGCCTTGCAGCTAATTCATGAAGCTTTCTAGAAACCAGGAGAACATGCCTAACTGGGGAGACAAACGTTGTAAACAAATGTTTCAGACCCTTTATGGGATCATTTTTTAGTGCAGAAAGCGATCAGGCTTGTATGGGGAAGCTAGAGATAAACAAAATCAACTAGAAGAAAAAGGGAAACAAAAAGGGATATAAATCTACAGAATCAATGAGCACAGTCCAAAACCTGACAAAGGTTAAAGCCAAATCTATAGAATCCATAGAGTCAATTTCAAAAGGGTGTGATTGAAATAGAGTACTTTTGGGAGTTGACGCTCCTTATTGGTGCCACTAATCGTACTAATATTATCAAGGAAAACAGGTTGACCAGTAGAGAATGCATTGTTGTGAACAACACAGAAGAATTTTCTGTTAGCTAAGAACTTCTAACTTTTATTGGAGTTAGATTTCTTTCTTCAATAGCTTTGTATAAAAGGATATTTTCTACGTTCCCATACATAATTGTTCTCCATGTTTATTATGCAAAGTACAATATTCATTTTCCAAATTACATACCTGCTCAATTTAAGGTAACTGAAGCACTTAAACAAGTATACGATTGACTGACCAAACGAGCACGCGTGCATTGACAGCAGACCGTGGATTACAGAGTAATACAAGTAACAAGAGCTCTTGAGAAAATCGTGATTTTTGGAATCAAGCGATAGTCCAATAAATTTATGCGTTTCAATCAATAACAGTATTAAACAGTCGTATTTGCGTTTTAAGCTTTGAACGATAGTACTCAGTGGTGTGGTGGAATAGGGACAAAGGGGCCGTTGCCTTCCCTGGTGGGACATTAAAGGAGTTCGAATGAAATAAAATGAAGATTTTGATTGGATGAGGCTAAATGTTTTTGTTTCTCAGTTGAGCATAAACTGGGCTTGATTTTCAAAGGGCACCAGAGGAAAAAAATGAAGATTTCAATTGAAAAGTCAAAATATTTCCCTTTATGTTTTCTCAGATCGAAGTTAGCTGTGCGTGGTTTGTAACCACCACCAACACTTCGTTTAAAAAACTAAAATTTATACACCATTTTCTCAGTTGAAAATCAGCTTTCGCAGGATGAACACGACGATAATAAAATACATTATTGTATTAATTACGACATTTCCAATTATTTAGACATAACCATGACAAGTCCAGAAGTTTCGGACCCTAATTCCAGGGATCCATCATCAGTGTAATATACTAACACGAAATCGAGATTTATAGGAAAGTAAATGGTAAACAAAATAGGCATGGAGAACCTAGGGAAAATGAACTAAATGCTAAATCAATAAACCAAACAATGGGAAGGGTAAACCATGAAATCTTTGGTAAGATTATAGGGTATTACCCTATCCACAAATTCAAATTTTCACATTCCGGAAGCAGGTAAAAAGCTAGCATCTCAGTTGTTAAAGAGATTTGAAGTTAGAAGGAATCCCGATCATCCCAATATGCTACAGGATGATAGATAACTGGTAACAGTAGCAAGTTGTCTCCTGTCATATTTCATTTGAAGCTTGAATCAAAGTCAGAACGCTGCTAGTGCTTATAAAAGTAGGGTTCTCTATGCTTTAATACCAGGAGAAGTGTCTGAAACAACAATATTGTACTGTGGAGTAACCAGAGCTTTACTACGCCGTTTTCAAATCCCCCACTATTGCTACTTGGTCCAAAATCGCTGCTAGGTGGACAGCGAGCGAATGCTCGGCATCTTTTCAGAGCTTATCTGAAATTGCCTATATTCTGCATAGTAAACAAGCTCTAAAGCCCTGCTGACACTACAGCTTTTAACACAGGTTGAACTTGGTTTAACGTGAACCTGGGTTAGGAATTTTGCAGTGTAAACTCTGCCAACCTTGATTCAATCCAAGTTAATCCAGTCCTTCTCCGGAGGTGCGTTGAACCAGAGTTCGGGCTTGGGTTAGATTTTAGAAAATGTAGTGGAGGCACAAATTTGGGTTGCACCTAGTTTGGTGTTGGCCGCATGCATGCGTTCCTCATGCCATACACCAAAAAGCGCCAAAGCAGCAAGCCACATTAACAGTTACTGTAGATTGTATCATATCATTATCGCATCATATCAAACATTTATTTGCAGTAGGCAAAAGAAATTAAGATAGCAAAATTACTGCTAAGTAAGGCCTACTGGCTTAAAAAAATTATTACAGGTGTATTTTAATTTTTTAAGCCAGTTGGCCTTAATTGTATTTCTAAGAAATATGTGTATATCTTTCAAGGCAGAGATAATGAATGAAGGAAACATCGGTACTCACAATTGGGAGACAGCAAAAAATCTAGTATTGGTGGACTAGAGACTTCTGCAACAGGTGTAATGTACATGGGACAACAGCCTAGAGAAGACTGCTCGTAGATGTCAAGAGAAAGTTGAATATATTCGTACTGTTGCAAAAATTAGGGAAAAAGTTTAAAGCATGCACCATGAAATTCAAGCCTACTTGCTCCATTAAGCTGGGGTCAGCCAACTTTGAGCTTACACCGTGCTTGCTGTCAATGCCGTGTAAACGAAAGTGGATTCAGCCAGGGTTGAAACCAGATTGAGCTGTCAACCCTCCTCTTAATGTGAACAGCTCTTTTTGGGATGTTTTCAGCAGTCATAGTACACCTCCAACGGTATTTTGGCCCCCTTATCGGGAGGCTCAAGCTTCCCCCATTGGAAAATTCCTGGTGTCACCCTGGGATGTCACTCCTATTAGGAACTGCATGGAAGTAAACCTTGCTCGCATCAGACATATATTTTGATCAGTAGTCGACCTTTGACAGATACCAGTGAATTTGGCAATGCATGAATATTTTTTGGTCAATTCTGGGTGGACGAGTGCAGTTATGCAGTAAATTATCTTATATTAGATAGTTTAATAGATGTTTGTCATTCTCCCTAGGGGATTCCTTGATACAATCGATGTAAAAGGTAATTTTAACCTCATTTTTGGCTGTATTCTCGAAATTGTAAAGAGGAGATAGAGCACAGTGGTTCACAATATCAAACGCATCTTAAATCTATGAACAGGACACCTATAAGTTGGTTTTTGTCCATGTTTTTTCTCACAATGTCATTAAAGAGATAACAGGGAAGAAATTCAATGATCTCTCCTAAATCCAAACTGTCAAGATGGCAGAAGTTGATTCCTCTCTCGGTATTAATAAAGTTGATTGAAAACAGTCCTTTCCATGATTTTGAAAACACCAACAATAAAAACAGTACTCAGGTTGGTCTGCGGTTATCAAATACACTTGAATTTTAATCAAGGAACGAATTGTTGCCTAGAGGAGTGGCTGGACAGTTTCCTTTTCTGCATTCTTCACAGCATGGATGCTGGAGAGCGGGCAGAAGGGAGGAAGCGCCTTTCTTTCCTCTCGTTTAGGGAAGCAAGAAAGCAAAAGTGCCCTCTCTAAAATGCAATAAGCTGCTTTCCAAACGATAGGATGATGCAACAGAGAACATACACACAACTTAAATATGAAATGTTTACTTGAAAAAGAGAAGTATTTATGTGATTGAGAGAAAAAAAGCCCCTGATAAAGGATGCAATGAAAATCTTCCGAAGAAGCTGGAATGGGAAGTATGGTAAATTTTATCTGGATCTCAGTTGCTTAGCAAGTGTGCAAGTTTGCAATACCACAGACTGTGCACTTTGAATATACAATTTTTATTGCAGATATGAGTACACAATTGAACATATTTGAAATGAAGTGGTACCCATTGTGAATTTTTCTCCTCCTCCCTTGCTTTCAAGCTGTCAACCAGCTCATTTCTCGGCACAAAATGTTAAACTGTTAATGGAAAATTCAACCAACTATTCAAGAATAAAAATAAGTCTTTCCATCGATTTTAGTAATCTAAAGTTCAAAATTTCAGAATGGTAGTACTCAAAGGTTGCAACGCTCTCTATGTATTTACACATTGTTTACTACTGAAATTTGCTCTATCTTGTTCCGTTCAGATTACTTCAACTTTAAGCCATCGTGAATTGGGGAGCATTCTAGAAAGGCAATTTACGTTTGAACTTTATCTTAGATATATGGTACGAGGTAGGCGTCTTCTAGTATCGGAACACCGGTATGATAAGAAACGAGAATTTTCTAATTTTTAACTCTGCACAGTTTTCTTGTAGTTTAGTTATGGAAGTATCAATGGCAAACAAAAGTTGCCATTAATTTCGAAACTTGCATTCTCTTGATTCGTGGCTTTATTGCAATCTCAGTTAGTCATTTGCATGTTTGCTATATTTTGAGGGCAAGTGATTGAAGTGTAGGCAAATCTGACAGGTTTGGGAACAGAACCGCCGAGAGGGGGCGGGGGGTGGGGTGAATTGCCCTAAGACCACAAACTCCAACAAGCTTCAAGGGACCTCATAACACCTAATGCTTCAAGGTCTGGGGAATTCATAATGTAAATCAGCAGTAATTTTCTTTGGTTGTAGGAAACAAAATCCTTGCTCCAGTATCTTGACGAAGCTTGCTAATATTGGCCCCACCACGTTCGATAAGGTATCTGTGATATTCTGGCTTTGCATGCACTTCTGCAGTAAAACTGCTTAGCTGTTTCTCGGCTAATTGCTTCTCACTGTCGCTGGCCATCTCCAGGAGCTGCTTCTTTGCCTTCTCCACATCTCCTTGACACCTCTTATGACAACAACATCACTGTTTGTTCCTTCTGTTGGGAAATGAATGCGTAGGTCTCCACATTCATCCATGACAGACTTAATTACGCGGCCTTTTGAACCAATCAGAGATGTATGAATCTTTTGAGGTATTTTCAACTCAACTGTAACTATACTTGCCAGTTCACTTTGAAGGGCAAGTATCATTTTTTTAGCCTTCTCAACTTGAGCTTTGTAGCCTGTAATAACGATGACATCACTGGGGCTACTTTCAGTTGGAGTCTTGATAGTTGTGTTTGTCTCATCCTTGATCTTTTTCACAGTTTGGCCTCCTTTCCCAATAATGTTGCGGTGAAATTTTTTTATTACTGGCAATTCAACTTGGTAATTTGCTGCTGGCAGCTCTACAGCACATTTCTTCAGATGGGCAAAACTTCTTCTTTTGGTCCTCTTATTGTCACAATATTGCTTCTCTTATTTGAATCTGGGAACAAGATCTGCACATCACTGAAGAGCTCTCTAATTTCACTAATATTCTCACCCCCAGCACCAATTATGTTACGGTGAAATTTGTGATCAATCATGATGTCTCGTGTCTTCTCATTTTCCATTTTTGCAACCATTTGCTCTATCTCAGCTTTGGCAGCTGCCACTCCAGATGGGCTGCCTTCTATACTAATCGTGTCAGACACAATATCATCAGCTGGGAAATTAATTGCTGTTCCAGTGTCACTTTTAATGCGTATAACATTAGCACCATTCTTTCCAATGATGTGTCTGTGCCACTTCTGTGGAACTTCAAACTCAGCAAAATCCATTATGTTTTTCAGTTCATCAATAGAGGCCTGGCATGCATTTCTACATGCTTCAACTTCATTGGGTGGGCCTTCAAGCTTGATCAGGTTCTCCTCTTTGCTAAACTCAACATACAACTTAGATGAATCCTCAGTGATCTTCTTTATGTTCTGTCCTCCAAGGCCAATGATGAATCTGTGGAGCCATTTTGGTGCCTCCACTTCAACTGTTACAACACTGCTTGCCTTCTCATAAACCTGGGTCAATGCAAGACCCAATTTGTCTGGCTCTCCTCTTAATGTTATGGTAGACTGATCTGACTTGTCAGGTGGAACTTCAACAGACACGCCAGTTGCTGAAAATATCTCTTGAATTCCCTGACCCTTAGGCCTAATGATATATTTGTGCTGCTGCTTTGGAACCTCAACAGAAACAGTTGTACACTTCCGTTCCTTTTCATGGTATATGTCCATAATCATTTTCACAGCCCTCTTCACACCATCCTTGCCACCTGCTACTGTTATCTCATCAGTATACACAGATGGTGGTGGGATGTTGATTCTTGCTCCAGTTACTGCTTTGATGTGGTCCAATGTAACATTGCTTGGTCCAATGATAAATGGGTGATAGATCTTTGGGACTGGTAGACGATCAAAGGCAAGCTTAGCCTGTTCATCAGATATCACTTGTATCTCATGTCTCGCACTTGCTATACCTTCCTTTGTACCAGCAATTGTAATGAGATCAGAATCCTTAGAAATATTGATCTTAGCTGTTGTCTGCAACTCAAGGTTTCTCAACTTTTGCCCACCTTTACCCAAAATAATCTTGTGATGTTCCCTTGGGATATACAGTATAATTTCAGCTTGGGTTTGCAGGGCATTAAGAACTAACCTCTTTGCTTGTGCAACATTTTCTCTTTTACTTGTTACTAGGATAGTTGGACTTTGGTCCTTTGCAGTTAACACTTCAATTGTTGCTCCTGTTTTTGACATTACATCCCTGATTGCAGCACTTTGCTTATCCAATTCTCCATTACCAAAGCTGCTAAAATTCTTGTACCTCTTCTCTTCATATGGTACACTAAAAACCTGTGTCACGGTGGTCAACTGCTTTTGGTGTAGGATTTGGAGCGTTCTTACTTTCTCGTTTTCCCCACTTCACAGAAGCAGCAGCCTTCGTGCTAGCATCATTTGGCGTCGTTGGAAGTGTCGGGAAAGCATCAGCATAGCTTGGGGCTGCTTCTTCCTCTCCAACTGATAATTGAGAAGAATGCTGGCTGTCGTTTCCATTACAGTTGCTTGCCATATTGTCTGAAAAGCCTTTGGGATCTAGCTCCC
Organism: Cassiopea xamachana; assembly: GCA_900291935.2. Taxonomy (NCBI): domain Eukaryota; kingdom Metazoa; phylum Cnidaria; class Scyphozoa; order Rhizostomeae; family Cassiopeidae; genus Cassiopea; species Cassiopea xamachana. The sequence goes on along the minus strand of OLMO02000278.1, from coordinate 8,685,989 downwards.
CATTGTAGTAGTTTAAATCCATATTCCAATACTCCTGTTCGTTTGTACGGTCGAGTTCTAGTAGCCACACTGACGAGCAGAGGCGGCCACTGCTGGCTAAAATCGGTTCCCTGGACTAGCTTTTACTTTGAAAAGCCACAGTGTTGCTGATTTCTCGTACCAACGACGGTAAGAAAAATCTAAAGTCACCAGTCTCACACTGACGTTTGCAATGTGTTGCCTCTGTCAAATGTGTCACATGTCATGTACTGTATGATCATTATTAAGTACTCTGTGTTTAATGATCTGAGTTAGTCTTCTTTGGTGCGGATTACAAGATATAACATCAAAGAGTTGTTTATTGTGTCAGTATACTTTAGGCCTAGGCCATAGGCCTAGGAGTAAGGTTAGCCTCCAGGCGCAGAAGCATACCATCACCCGGGTACCGCAAAACGTTACAGCTTCAAGGTCTGGGGACCTCATAATGTAAACCAGCAGTAATTTTCCAAATATAATTTCTAGACCCTGAAAATTTCCTGTTCCCTTCGTTCGCAGGGGGCCTCATCTTTCCTTTACTCAAGGAACCTCAGAATTCTCTCGGTGGCCCTGATTGGACAATGAAAATCCTCTACCTTCGCTCACTCTCGCTACATTGACAACACTTGCTAGCATAAAATTTCTCTCTGGCACGGTCTCCGCAAAGCCATTGAGATTTCATTGCTTTTAACATCGACCTTTCCTACAGACATACTTTCAAGATACCGAGAAAGCCTTATACGGAAGTTGCTGTAGCCAGCAAACAGTCTCTCAAAACCATGATACTACTAGGCCAGAGAAAGCGCTGCTAAAAAGTGACGAGGTTTTGCTGCTGATAAATTTAACGTGAATCCAAAATAATGACATAAAAGAAGGATCTCTTAGTCGAGGAAATTAACAAGCCTAAGTGATATTTAATACTCTTGCGTCCATTGTCGCTGTGATACAAGTCTACGAAATGAATCCTCAAGTGGAATGCTCCATTGCCAACAGCCTAAAATATAAAAAAATAGATTATTACAATACAGTCTGATGTGCCATAAATTATTATATGTTTTAATACCTAAAACTGCTATGTTTTTTCCAAACATGCTGTAACCTCTAATGGGAAATTCTCATATAATGTCAGCTTGGAGTGTGTTGAACAACTATCAAGCTAAGGAATTAAATTTTTGTGAAATCTGCAAAGTATTGATTAAGCTGCAATACTTTTGAAGTAAACAGCACAGATCGCAAATGTTTTTGCATTTTACAGATTTGTGTTTGATTGAGACTTAATATGTTTTTTTACTCACACCTGAGACATTTTGCTACGCTTTTTCAGAAAAGTAAGACATTAGCAACGTTACTCAGGTTGCTTTGAATCTTCATCTATTAGTATAACCAAACCCTAAACCATCAATAACTGACTACTAGTAATGCAGAAGAATCTCAAAAACAAAATATTGCTGCTATGATATAATTTGAACTAATTCACATACCTTAAGCAACTTTTAGACCTTCTACTAGAAATAAGTTTTGCTTGATACAAAGTTGTGTTGTAAATGTTTAGGCTCTGGGCATTCATTTTCATGAAAAAGCTACTTGGAATTCGCTTTCAAATATTTTCACTACCATTTTAGCTTTTTAACTCATGTTTTCTTCTTTGGACGCCTTGTATGTAACATGAGATTGGTTCAAATATGCTTAGAATGGAACAAATTAAGTGATAAAATAGAGGAACTACCAACTACTGCAAGTATCAGAAAAGACCAAAACTTAAGTAAAGAGTATATGTAATTATTTAGTAATCTTTGCAAAATATTCTGTAGTAGCTTGAATGATTTAGTTTCTAAAAACTACGTAAATATCAACTTTAAAGAATTATTATGATTTATTGATGATTGAACTGTAGGTGGAAGACTAAGCTCTAAAGTGGAAGGTATTAGGCTCTGCTTTAAAATTGTTTAGTATTGTTCCATCCAACAGATCGCAAGTTTTGCATATTATCTCAACACGAAAAGTTCCAGTGAACACATTTTTTGCTTTTTTCACAGCTTGGTGTAGTAATTTTTTGAAATGAATGGTCGTTATACATTCAAAGATATTGTATACTTTTTATTTAAAGCACTGGTAATCACTGACATTTGAAATAGAGAGTCCAGTTATTTTCCGCGCTACTTTTGTTTCTTGTGTTGATCCAAATCGCTACTAAGTGAAGAAGAAGGGACTGTTGAGCTATTTCTCAAAACTTGCTGAGACTACCCATCTTTTGCAAAGTAAATGAGCTCATCTCTAATCCTCTGTACCACTTACTGAGTACTATTACAAGTGCATTCCTCAAACTAGCTGCAAACTATAAGTATAATATATATATATATATACATATATTTATATATAGATATATATTTATATATATATGTAGATATATATATATACATATATATATATATATATATATATATATATATATATATATATATATATATATATATATATATATATATATATATATATATATATATATATATATATATATATATATATATATATATATATATATATATATATATATATATATATATATATATATATATATATATACATAGAGAGAGAGGGAGAGAGAGGGAGAGAGAGAGAGAAAGAGAGAGAAAGAGAGAGAGCTACAAATATCATCTGGAAATAAGCATCATTGATTCTTTCATGGATAAATCTGAGAAAGAATTCTTGGAATACGCCCTCACCTCCGAATACATCCCCTTTGAATAAGCCCCTATCAAAAAAAAGTTTGCAAATAAAGCCCTGCAAATAAGCTCCCATGGGGTCTTAGGCGAGGGAGGCATAATTTCAGAATAATATCTTATTTCAAGAAAGCCCCCATACTAAAATTGCTATAGAGCAGTGCTTCCTGTGATGGTTATAGGCAAGAAAAGGAAAACGAAACGCAAAATTCGTGATGTCGATGAAGAATTAATTATTGACTGATAAATTTCCTTTGAGAAATAGCTTCTTTGCAAAGTTTTAATGTCACTGATAGAACAATTATATCGCTTTTTATATCAACCTTTGAAAAAATACCAAACTTTGAAATAAGTCTTTCTCAAATAAGCCCCATATAAAACTTCATTTTCACAAATAAGCCCCCGAAGGCGTATTCCGGGATTTACGGTTTCTTTTATGAGAAACCATAAACATAAACTTTGCAGCATACTAGTCTATGCGTAAACATTACACATTGCTTTGTAAGGAAAGCGTTAATAAGAAAATTAGGCTCAAATGGTCAAATTCTTAAGAAAATCGTAAGAAAATCGCAAGGATCAATTTCCAAAATTAAGTTTGTTTTAGTAAAAATTGCTCTTAAATCATTATTATATTCTAAATGTTGAAGATGGAATTCAAGTCCGATTATACAAGATTAGTAAAGAAAGTTGTAATGTTTATGTTATGGAATCATGATTGATATCTTAATCCCTGTATATATGCAATCCATTTAGACCTGTGATTTTAGTTATGATTAGAGATATGCAAGAGATACACGCGGGTTTTCTCACCTCGTATAGTGAGATTTAGTGAAACATTAAAGAAGTGTAACCTATTTTTGTCAGTTTGTTTCAGTAAAAGGTAGGGCAACCTCAAGCTCTATTTTAGAAAAGCTAAGAAAATTGAGGTTTAGAAAAATGCTGGTTTTCTTACAAAAAACAGTTATGTTAAAAATGCACTTATTAGTAAAGAGAAATCAAGTCTAAAGCATGTTTAATGCAACTCAACTTACATGGTTACTTGCAGTAATATCGAACACGGAAATACTTGTACATTTCAGCACATGGATCGCCAAACATAGGGTTGAACGGCTGTAGCAAACATCTGCGTTTCCCATTGCATGAAGCAGCCATCTTTGACTTCCAGCTGTAACGACCGTAATGAAAATTTAGGTAAAAAATGACGGGCATGTAATAGAACGGTAGTCCAGTTTTTAGAAACATTATCGTTTCTATGTGGCTATAGAGCTGGTGCTAAAATGGGTGTGGGGCTTGTATGACAAGAATGCCTGACCGTTAATTTACACAGTATGTACTTCTTACTAACGCCATCATAGTATTTGTAAATGAGTTTGCGACATTGTAGAACAATCTTATGCTAGTTGGTATTTATTAGCTTTACCAAACCAAAAATATTCCACTTTCCAACAGTAAACACGATATTTAAACCGTTTATCTATTATACAGCTTTCCATCAAAGCCCCTAATTACAGCAACATCCAGTAACAATACGTAAGCACATATTGAGTAGACAATAAGAATAGATAATTGATGGCAGTCAACTAATCTACGGTAAGAAAACATGCTGTATGTGTGTTCCACGTGCGCTGCATAGATGTTGCATGGGTGTTGTGTCTGTAGTGCTTGTGTAGAGCATGTTTATTGGCTGTGTGTTGCATGAATGTTGAAAGCACTCGGTCATAAATTTTCATGTCCAGCTAGCAACAAGTGCGAAGATTACAAAAGTTTTCTATCAAATTGATTGACATCATGGCTGTTTTTTGAAATGAATAGCATTAATAGATAGTTTGTTTACCAGCTTTAGCTGAAAATTGTACCATGTGTGTTGTTAAAGGTAAAATTAAATCAACCGAATTTATCAAGCTTGCTAAGATAAACATTGCATTCATCATTAGCCTAATAATGTCAGAGTTAAGATCTCTTCGACATAGCACGCAGTTTTAGGGTCTTTATATTTGAAGTGAAGTAACTAGGCTATCCAAGTTGCTCTCAGCATTTTGAGTTGCTCTCAGCATTTTGAGTTGCTCTCAGCATTTTTGGAGTCAATGCAATCGCTTCCCCGTTTCGCCGTTGATGCAACAAAACAATCATCCACAAATAGGCATAGCTTACAATTAGAAAAGCACTAAAAAGTCACCTTTAGATTACTAAAGCCACAATTGTGCATACTTTAGGTGCAAACTTAACATAGGTTTGTCTGCCTCAGGTTTGTATCCACATTCCACATTATCACTTCTAACCTGGAGCGAACTTAGGTCTGACCCATCTACGAAGCTGAGTTAAGCAAACAGAGGGAGAACTTAATTTAGTAGTATCCACGCTATGAAAATCTAACCTGGCTTAGTTGAAATTTATAGTAAATCTAGCTAGTTCGCGCAGTGTTGACAAGGCGTAAAAAATCTTAAACATGATACAACCAGACATCCTCTTGTCCAACTTGCTGAATGACTCGTCTCCATGGTGAGAATCTTAGGTTTGGCGAAGAGGTTATTTGTATCCCTATAAACACAATCTTAGAAGAGCTGGAAATATTCATAGCGAAAAAATGCAATATGCTTACTTTGGAGCATAGCAGTAAGTATTCCGGAATGAACTGGAGCGACATGTTCTCCTAGACGTTTTGCCATACCTTGCATATTGAATGTCTATCGTTTCTCCAGATGGGCAAGTGATTAAACGTTGTCTCCCTTGGCAAACGAAGACCACCTTGCTTTCTGTGGCAAAAGATATACATTTAAAAGAGTTTCATAAACTATCCATGGCTATAAATTACTTCCATTAGAATTGGCACAGTGTTCAGATCAACGCTTCCATTGTCAAGGAAATTTCCTTTCGTAGGGAAACTATGCTGACCACAAGAAAATATAAGGGAATGAAGTTTTAAAGAAAAATCAAGGAAATCCGTTTATTTCTAAAGAATTTTCAGAAAATTTTTTAACCAAAGAACTTTTGTCGGGTTTTCAGTAAAAATGTTCTTTCGTGTGTGGCATTCTTTGGATATGTCGTCAACTTTGCAATTGAATTTGGTGTTTAGAATGAGCAAGAATTCCCAATTATGACAGTCGAAACTCGTTGCTTAATCAAATTTATGATATAACAATTTCAAAGAATCGCATGCTGTTGTGCTGTAGGCAATTTTTAGGGTGACCCAAAACCACTCTGGCTTCTTGACGTCTTGCTCTTCAGTTTTGCATACATGCGCTATGTAATACATATCTGTAATATGATTGAGTTTTGGTATGAGGCCTGAAATCTCAGGCGGTTTTGAGCAATCCAAAAAAGTGCATAAACTATCTACTCGTTCAAAAATTAGCCTCGGTTTGCTGGCAGAGTAGAACTTTGGGGCTTCAAAACACATTTTTGACATAAAAGGCAAATTTTGGCATTCTGTGAATGAATAATACGTAAGCCAGTTTCAAGGAGATATCAAGTAAGCATCTGTATCTTGAAAATAAAAATTTATTGAAAGCAAAGTACTTTTCAGGAAATTCAACCACAAAATGTGAAAACACTGGTTCAAATTTGCACTTAAAGGCTGAAATCAGAGTCATATTCATCTAGAGAGTTTACATATTCTGAAATCGTGTTACATTTGAGGAATGTCACATAATTATTGTCTAGTGATGGTGAGAGGGGGCTTGGAATAAATAAGCAATCAATGCTGCTACTCTGTAACTATGGCTTGTAGAATTACTTGGCATTGTTGCTATTGCTAAGCAAAAGTAGATGGAAAATGTTTAGAGTCTATGCATACGGATGTTCGTTCAATAGTATGTTAAGGGTAAACTCTATGTGCTAGCAGTTGGAAGGAGTTAAGGCAACAACGCTCACTTGATGGCTTCATTTGATATCACCCCAGTAAGTAATTTGGTTTACAAATTATCAGGCGTACGTATATCATCATATTTAAGCATGACTTCGATTGTCTTAATAAGATGACATCTTAAATTTCCATAAACAAATCTGCGCACTCACCGGGTCTTATGCACCTGTACGTAACTGACAAATACTTGGATGTTCCTTTGCAAGGGTCACCAAAGACAGAGTTGTTGGCTTGAAGCAAACAGGAGTTCTTGTACTGACATTGCTTCTTGACAATCTTTTTGGATCTATTTAAAGTTAAAGAGAAAGACATGAGCATCAAAGAGTCAAAGGTCAAGAGTCAAGAGTCAAAAGCAACATGCTAATACTCCTTGAATCCTTGCTCCAAGAGATTAAGTTATTTGAGCACTGGAATTAAATACCACAGGGCAGAACGTTAAGAGATGCTAAGTAATTAAGTTGAATTTTCTTCAGAGGAACTCGTCTCATTCATGGTTTCACAACAATTCTTGTAATGAAGTGCGAGAATCGAAACACCCTTTTCACTATGTGATAGTAAACCATGCAGTCATATACTGACAATCGTCAAGACTGAGGATGCAACGCTCCTCCTCTAGCTAACCCCCTGATCAGTTATGACATACTTTACATGTAGAAAGAAGACCCTGAGGGTACTCTCTACTATCCTATACAGGGGGGCCATGTCAATGTTTGGGATCTGAGATTTTACAAAAAAAGTCAGATTATGGACTTGAGAGTTACTGTTTATGAAAAATTAGAAATTTGGAGTTTGGGAATTGAAACGAAGTTACTAAAGAAAACCAAGCACTTATGCTTTAATACCATAAATATATACGTTTAATATTAAAAAACTTTTACGACAGTGGGAGTCCAAAATATGTGACAATATTAAGGGGCTCAATATTTTGAGACTCAATATTTGGGGTGTAGTAAAAACACCCTAACATGCACTCCTGTATAGACAACTATGGAGTACCCTCTAAGAAATTAGACAGGAAAGAGTAGCTATTCTATCTGCTTGCTAAACGCTATCATAATCTGCAAATTAGCCTAGGTAAAAGAAGAAGTGCCCCACCTGCATGCATAGATCGATGACATCACATGTTGCCATGTGACCCCCTGAGGAGCATGGCTGGATTGCAAAGCAGAATTGTTTGCAAAATTTGCGAGAAATGATTGTAAACAAATGATCGCAACCCTATGGTAGGCTACACGGTTTTATTAAAATGGAAGGATATATAGAATCTATAGCTATAGCATTAGAGAACCTTAATGACCTAACAAAAGACTTGAAAAATGAGCTGGAAATATATCAAACTGGATGAAAACAAACACATTTAGTTTGATTGCAAGCAAGAGTGAATTTATGGTTTTAGGCCACAGAAGAAAATAATATAAACTTTAAAAGAAGAGCCACGACGAAAAACATCTTTCATCCTTGTAGATTTAACATTTCCACATTCCAGATAAAATTAGATCTAGGCCATTAGACATAAACGATAGTGTTGACTTAAACGATAGTTAAAAGACATAAACGATGTTAATATGTACGTTTCTAGATACGTTTCGAGACTACTGGTCCCATCACAGCAAACAATGAAATGGCGTGATGTAGAGAGCATCTAGGGATTAATAGAAAAGGTAACAGTGTTAAAGGTGCCGTGAAATCAGCCATTAAAGACCATGTTAAAGACACTGGTCATAGTGCCTCCCTTGACGACTTTTGCATCATTGATAAAGTTAACAATGAACTTGAGTTACTTATACACGAAAGTCTCCTTATTCTTAAAGATCGCCCCTCCCTTAATTTTCAGAGCTCCTCGATTCCCCTTTATTTATTTTAGTCCCTTAAGGCCTTTAGCTATATTTCCACTCATTATATAGCCTGTTTACTCCCTTGCTTTTGTTTAGTTGTTTTTCCTCTTACTGCTGTTTTGCTGGTTGGGGCGTTTTTCCCTAGTGATATATTCCCTTTAGTCTCCCTGATATTGAATTCCCGTGGAATTACTATCTTGATTTCCACTTATTTTTCTCCCATTTGTTTTTGCCTGTTTATAAAAACCTCCCGTTAGCACTGTTCATTACTGATGATGGGACCAGTAGTCTCGAAACGTATCTAGAAACGTTCATATTAACATCGTTTATGTCTTTTAACTATCGTTTAAGTCAACACTATCGTTTATGTCTAATGGCCTAGATCTAATTTTATCTGGAATGTGGAAATGTTAAATCTACAAGGATGAAAGATGTTTTTCTTCGTGGCTCTTCTTTTAAAGTTTATACTCCAGCTGCGATTTCCAAGAAATGTTTCAATCTCAGAAAATAATATAGGGTAGACGACCAATTACCAAATCATGTCCTTTACAATAAAGTTATCCAAAGGGTAGAGAAGATAAAATACTTAGGGACTAACAACGACAAAAACTTTAGCTGGGAAGAGCAATATATAACTGTCTAGAGCAAATTCAAAGGGGACATAAGCTCCTTGAGAAAGTTGAAAGACATACTTTCTCAACAAAAGCTTGAACAAGTGTTAAGCCCTTTTAAAAGCCATCGTCGCTATGGTAATATTATTTGGAATGTTCTTTCCGACACCAAACTATCCCAATTGCAGAGGTTAAAAATAAGGATAAAGAAGTTAATATAAATGCCAAATACAAAGATGGTTGGAACTGTAATTAGCTGGATGTAAAGTCTTCAATCTCTTTCGTTCAAGGAGTCATGACATATAGAATTCTACGTGGTCTGTGTCCTGACAATCTTCGCCATAACTTTCTTGAAAGATTCATAACTTCTGAGTATGGAACGAGTAATCATAGAGCCTTAAAAATTCCCAAAGATAGGTTAGAGTATGCAAAGAGAAGTTCATACTTCTCTGGTGTCAAAATTGGAATGAAATTCCTGACAATGTTCGAGAAAAAGAGTCACCCTCTCGCTTTAAAAAACATCTTGGAGAGTAACTTATGAACCTTCGAGGCCCAAACACGACTTCTTGGTAGAGCAGTATCAGGGGCGGATCCAGGGAGAAATCTGACCAGGGCTCCACAAAAAGATCATGGACGTGGCTATATGGGTGTGGAAACTATCCCAGAACTATGAACAAATAAGTTCCAGTTGGTCAAACTTTTATTATTGACTTGAAATTCGATATTCTAGACGTCAGTAAAGAAGCAATCAACACATTGTTCACTTTGTGTTGTTGAATTTATAGAAAGGCTAACACCACACTCGTTTCTCTCAATCTGTTGAAACTCACAAGGATGGGGAATTTCCAACATGGGTTTGGCATTAAGTGTGAGGCTTGATGAACTTGACTCGCTGAAATCCAGCACCTGCTCAGTTCAATATCTGACTTCATCAAACAGTTGACAACGGAAATAGTGTTAAGCGGAAGTAAACTTCTGCGCAACAACAAAATGCAAGGAATTAGGAAGCATTCAAAATGGTGAGTTCAAAGGCAAAAGGGCATTCTTGCAAACAAAAGAGACAAATCTATAAGCTGCAAAGGGGGACCTTACTAACAGTTTTATGAAACTTGGGAGGGGCACGTGCCCCCTTCACCCTAGGGCTCCTACGTATTTAGTCAAAAGGTCGTAATATTATCCAAATAATAGAAGCGACTTACCTCACTGGTGTTATACTAGGGCATTTGGTTTCTTGACAGGTAGGGAACTGCAGCTCTGAGAATTAGCATCATGGATTTCTCTAACCGATTTAGACACTTCTAGTACCTCAAAGTAATTGCCCATTCTCACGTAAAACACTCAACATCAACAATATCACGTGTAGTGCTCATGTTAACATAGTCGAGCCCTGGTCACAGAGTATTATGATTGGCTAAGAGAAATTGAGCCCTGGTCAGGGCGATGTTTCATTGGATGAAAGAGAATATGTACATCTGACCAGGGCTAGTCCCAAAATTGTTTACAAAATAGAGAGATCTGATTGGATCCAAGGTAGTCGAGCCTCTGTATATTACAGACTGAACAGGGCTCGGAAGGAATGCAGCATGTGATAGAAAAGCTGAATAGTGATTTGATGAGCATATTCCCAATGTGATAACTGATTGGATAATACCTCCTTCTGCGTCCCCAAAAGACACCTGGTATCTTAGAGGTGGTTATTCTGAGAAATACTGAAATAAGCAGCGATAGGGCTTTATTAGCATTGTCCATGAGGAGTAAATACTGGTGACTACTTTTGATAATTCCCATTTTAATTCAGTCAGCTATTTAGGATTGAAAATCTGACCAGTGCTCAAGCCCTGGTAGCCCTGGTCTGGATCCGCCATTGAGCAGCATCTCTTTTCATTTGCTTTTCATCTTTTGTACCCTTTTATTGTAGTGGAGTATATTTATCTTATTGAAAGGCTTTGTTCGTGTATAAATATTAAATGAAATGAACATGAAATGACTACTGTGTCTCTTACTTATTGAAATTTCGAACGTGACGCACAATAAATTTTACTTGCGAATGCCTGATGTAAGTCCTTTTCTGTGTAGCAAATGGCAGCTTTTTGGCGGTCAGTTTTTAGAGGCCATTTGTGCACTCCACAAGACACAGCCTTGAATGAGTGAGTGGTTCTGTGCATAGGCAAAGCCTAAGTGGCCATACATGTGATAAACTTCTTTTGCAGAAATAGCATTAGGCAGTTAAAATGTTCGGCTAGTCGAATATGAACGTAGTCTAAAATTGCTTCATTGCAACGATTGGTGAATAACCTGATAACTTACTGATTTGCAGAGCAAGACGTTGTGTTGATTAAGAGACTCGTACATGTGTTCTTCTCTTGTCTCCCATAACTTGCACTGTCTATGCTGATCACGAAGTACCAATAGCATTGGATCCTGAGTCTTTCGCCCTCGCAAAGTACCACTCGCTGTTTGACTGCAAGCAAATGGAATCAATTCGAATTAATCTTGCTTCAAAGACGGAACATCCAACGCAAAAAATTGTAAAAGGTAGCGAAAGCTTTGGTATATAGCAGTGTTTTTGCAGAGCTTTTACTTTTACTTTTACGCAAAATACTAGAGCTGTAACTATGCCAAGGCAAAGCCCCTCTCTGAGAGAAATACTTTTGAACTGCTGACAGAAATAAAATCAACAAAATCTTATGAATCAATTAAAGAAAAACGAAAAAGCACCAGGAAAGATAATACCCTAATGATATCTTGCATATAATTTTTTAAATATAATTTTTCGTGCTACTGTAGAATCCGACTATAACGTACTTCACTTGATCAGCTGATGTGGTATGCTAAATCTGAAGTACTTTATACCCGAAGAAAATAGTTATGAAGCAGAATACTATACCACTATCTATTGAATGATATATGCTTTTAGGTGTCTTTTGCTACCTTTTGAGGCTGAAATACTTAAGAAATATACTCGAATACGTTTCTTCTGTATAAATTTTGCAGAGTTGGCAAATTGAAGTATATTTGAAATAGCACAATTTTGATTACATGTTTCATAATTAGCTACTTCAAAGTTTAAAGATGCTAGTGGCATGTTTTCAACAGTCAATGCCAGTTGGTTTTTGATTTGTGAGTCGCTAAGTGGTTTTATATCCCACTTCAGTTTTGCTAACGCTCTTTCACTACGTAGAAAGCGCACATAAGAACGAATGCAAATGTGTGATTACTAAAGTTATTTATGTAACCCCTTTTGTGGTGATAAAAGCAACTGCAATAATAACACATATTTTATAATAGGTCCGCAGAAAGAAAAAACCAAAAACCAATAAGATACGTTGTAGCGGAAGAAATTTTCCTTGAGGGACTATTAAGAGAGCACGTCATAACCGAAAGTATGTAGAGTATTTTTATAGGGGTTTGTATGAACCTTTTGCCGGAACCCGCATTACGGTACGTTACATCTGCAGGTACGCTATAACAGAAAACGTTGTAACGAGATTATACTGTATTTATTGTCAGTATAAGCTGTCCTTGCCGTAATTCGTAGAAGTTCATTAGAGTATTCCTTTCCATTTGGCATGCCCTCTCCCTGTAATTCAGGTGTTGTTATAGCCTAAGGGGCTTCTACGTATACAAAAGTAATGTGAATATGAATATACTTTCACGGACATAGAAAGGCGACTCTCTACGATACAATGAGGTACATCACCTGATATCTTCTACTTTAAAGAGATAGGCACATGCTGAAAATTTAACGTCTACGGGCCTATTGTTTATATGATCTACTAACATACATGGTTACAGGCGCACAGCTACCAATTTTCAAGATTAGGGGTCCAATCCTCGAAAAATGGCAGACTAAAAGGAGATACTGTGAGAGGACAACTGCTCTCGTTGCTCTGAAGATCTATGATCGTCATTGCCATTCCTTGTCACAGTCAAATACTTTGGCTCTAAACTGTGGAATACATTGCCGCTATTTGCCTATTTCATCGATTCTTATGTGTAATTTATAAGGGTAATCTCGTTTTTGTTCTTGTTTTTAATTTTAAATATATTCATTTTTCCTTTAATTTTATAGGGAGAGGATTCTCTCGATTTGTTAACCTATATAGATAGCTCCTCCTTAGTCAGCGAATGTTATATGTTGCAGCATTTTTAATGTAATGCAGGGTGGCGTGATTACGTGTAGTAACTTTGTCTTTATGCTGTATTTGTAATTGTATTGAACATTGATTGATAAAAATGAAAAGCAAAATACAATGAAAATGAAATTATTTCGGTAGAGAAGAGGAAGGGGACCATAGGGTGATGCCCCAGGAAAAAGCTTAGGTCTTCGCCCTTTTAATCTTTGTAAAAGGCTCTTTTTGATATGGAGAGGGCACCACAGAGCGGTTCACTTTTCCTGAAAGGGAAGGGGTCTAGACCCCCAACATTTCTGTAGCTGCACACCTAGGTTTTGGGACAAACTTACCTGAAAATTAGCAAAAGGTCATGTCATGAAAGAAATGACTGAGTTCCCCTAATTTTTGAGATAGAAGAGAAAATTATGAGTTAGCTGATTAATTGCAGCCACACTATGAGCCAGTGAATCAGCGAAAATATCAGAACAGTGATCTTTGTGATTCTACAATAAGAGTTCAATATGAGGTACTTGTGTTTGCGAGAAACGAAAAATAAAAGTTTCCCTAAAATTGCGTAGTACAACCTTTTAAAGTGGAAATTATGGCTGTCAGGGACGACGGAGCATGAAGAAGAATGGAGGGCAGCGCCCCTCCTACCCTTAAAGAGTAGAAGCAAAGGAAGCAAAAGCACTGTTCTTTTGCCGTCTACTGATACAGTTTTTTCACATTTTCTTCTTGTACTCGATCCTCTGTAAGGCTCAACCTCCTTCTATCCTCAGGAATTCATCACCTGCCCCGAAATGAATCAATTTTTGGAAGCATCTCCATGCATTGGCCCCCCCTGCCTTATTGATGCTCCTGCATCCCTGATGACTTTGACTTCCTCCTACTCGACATCAGTGGTTTACCGTCAGCATATGCAAGGTAGTCAGTGAATACCCTGGGATTTCAGAGAAAATGTTCGTTGAAAAAGCTTATTCCTTTGAAGCAGCCATTCATTATTGCATAGAACTGCCACATTGGACTGCCATTATTAAGATGAATGCTGCTTAAGAGCAATATGTCGCCGCTTATTCTCTCTGCTTTGTTGTGACACTGGTTACGTCATGCAAAAAGAGGTGAATCTCTTTCGTTTAAATTCAACCAAACAGGGTGTAGAATTTTATGAATGGATTGGTCGATCATCAGCCAATAGAACTCAACAGTAAGCTGCGGATTTTTAGCTTTTTGTATTGCTCTAGCCTCAATTTCGATAAGTTGCAAAGCAGTCTTGTTTAGTCCCTTGGCGTTGGCAATGAGATTGAAGCACCGATGGGCACAAACAAGTGCTCAATTTACAGATATTGCTTCATGTTTTGAGCGGGAAAAGATGTCTTTTTGGTACTTTATTTTACACAACTGACAGAATCGTATTCTTGAGATTTCCTTGGATGGGTTAGAGATCCCAAAATCATAAGGTACCTTTTGTTTGCTTTTGCTTTCAGTCTATTCTTTTTTTCAGAGAATGGCTAAATGGCTGAACAGATATTCACCTGGGGTAGTTCTCTGAAAATGTAACGTTTAGCATTGTAAAGGAAGGCCTGCTATGAATCATGCATGGTTTTTCCCCTTCTTTCATACTTTGACAAGCCTATTTACAAACCCAGTTAGCACAGTGGAAACACAACAATATCACAACATGTGGGCAATTTTATTTACCTGGCGCAAAACAGGGTCTTACTTCTTCTTATTTTCGCCATGAATAGCATAAGCATTCCCTTTGGTGCACGCCATAGCCTGTGTAACTGGGTAACTGTTAATGTATCGTTCTAAGTGCGGTGATTCTCCCAGCATTGTTTCATCCATGGATAGTAGGCTATTTCAGCATCATGAGGTATATTATTCATACAGGCCTGTTTGCCCTTCTCTTACTTCCCATGTTCTCACTTCTTACTTTCGCATAGTTTGCAATTACATAAAAGTATTCCATCTTTTTTCCACTGAGACTATCAAATTTCTAGGGCTCCCAAATTTTCTCAAACTGTAGAAACTTTCAATAAGTTTTAGCATTTGTATATCCAGACCCAAGAAAGCCACACCCAGCCACACCCAGCCACACCCAAAAATTTATGATAGAATACCCAATTGCAGAGGTCACGCTACGGCACTGCTCGACATCTGGCTTCAGAATTTCCGGCCGAAGTATCAAACATCCAGCAGATATTATATTACAAACCTGTATTCCCACTAAACCTAGTCACTATACCGTTGCTCTACATGAACTAGAGGATAAAGAAAAGATGCTCAGAGTTACCTCTTATTCCGCATAAGTAAAAGACTCTTATGTACTTGTGTGTTCCAACGCATGTATCTCCAAACACATAATTGTTTGCAAACAATGTGCATGATCTTCTTCCATCGCAAGATTTTTCGATTATGTCAGAAGAGCTGCAGAGACAAAAGCCAAGCGACAAGTCAATCAGTCAACTAATTAGCCAATCATCCAATGAATCAATGAATGAATCAATCAATTTATCAATCAATATTTGACGTAATGAATTGCTTCATTTAATTTTTGCATTCTAAGGTAGATGTCCCTAAATATGGCTGATTTCAAGTGGGCCTCAGTTAAAGATTTACGGTGGCCTACAACTCTCACATCATTTCGCAATATTATCGCGACATTTCGCAAAATTCTCACGTCATTTCGCAGAATTCTCATGACACAACTACCAATTGTCACTAAGGCCTACAACTCTCACGTCATTTCATACAATATCATGGCATTTCACAATATCATTCATGCTGATATGCAATACAGGGATTGTAAAGCAATAGATAACCCGGAGCTTTTTAAAGTTGCAAAAAATCTCTCTCCCCTCAAGTGCAGGGAACAAAGTGCATTAAAACCGGTCAACAGCGAACAAATTAAATTGAACTTTCTACTGTCTACTACACATTGCGTTTTTCTGCCCGATCTGTGGAGAATCTGGGACAAAAAACGATCGATATTGCACAAATGGCGGCAATAGTAAATTTAATAGACACTTTTGGCTCTTTTCTCCAAATATGAGAATTATAGCCCATTTAACATCCATGATTATTATGGTGATGTGGTTTCTACACAGGGACATTACTTCAATTTATTTTTGGGGTGTCAGAGTACTTGCCCAGCGAAGATGAGAGTTGGGGTGAGCCACCAGGGGTGATTTCCAAAACTCCTTAGTTAAAATTCTTTCTCATTCTGGGGAGCGGGGCTCAGCCCACCTCAAGAATTGTATTAATTATGCTTTTTAAAGTGCATTGACTTGATATTTCTACTGTTTTGTTTCTAGGTTATATTGTTTGACAATTGGACTGAATTACTAATTGTATTAATCTTGCTTTTTAAAGTGCATTGACTTGATATTTCTACTGTTTTGTTTCTAGGTTATATTGTTTGACAATTGGACTGAATTACTAATTGTATTAATCTTGCTTTTTAAAGTGCATTGACTTGATATTTCTACTGTTTTGTTTCTAGGTTATATTGTTTGACAATTGGATTGAATTACTTTTCCAACGTTAAAGAGCCCCGGGTTATCTATTGCTTTGTAATCCCTGTATTGCATATTAGCATGAATGATATTGTGAAATACCATTTTATTGTACGAAATGACGTGAGAGTTGCGGGCCACAGTGACAATTGGTAGCTGTGTCGTGAGAATTCTGCGAAATGATGTGATAATTTTGAAGAATATCACGAGAATTTCGCGAAATGCCGTAAGAATTTTGCGAAATGGCATGAGAGTTGTGGGCCACCGTTAGAATTCTAAGAAATGACTTGTGAATTTCACGAAATGACTTGACAGTTGTAGGCTACCGTAAAGATTTGTATGCTATGCGTGCCTTTAATAGGAAATCAGTGTATAGGATATCTAGTACTAGACACCGAAAAACTTTAGAAATTCTTAGAACTAAAAGGAACAAGTTAAGACACTGGAGGCAAACATAGCATTGAAACCACGATCTGATTCTACATAATTGAACTAAAACACTTTGAACACGATATTGCTTTGGATTTTAGCTCGCAATGACGCAATTTGTTTGTTATAATACTAATAGTTTGCTAAATCCAAGGCTTTCTTGACATTTTTACTGCACTTTAATTCATTGAATTAGGAACAATAATATGGCAAAGTCTTTTTTTATTAGGCCTTAAGCTACGTTTTCCTTACTAAAATAAAACACCTGTAGACTATTTCAATCACTTACGGCACAAAATTTATTCTCTCAATCAGTGAATCATTTACTACTTTAATGCATGGATGAGTCTGTCTAAAATTAAAAGCAACTTTTCAGAGTCAAATCAGTCCTTGTTGGTTCAGGTATCCATGATATATAAGCGAATTCCCGTTTTTGTAACATAATAAAGACGCAATATGGACACATCATTGACTCGGCATCGATCCAATCTCGACCGAATAGTGATCCAATATTGTCCAAAAGTAGAACCAATATCTACTTAGCATTAAGCTCAGTTTCTTGCATTTAAAATAGATCTTTAATGTTTCATTATCTATCAAATATTTAAAGTGACATAACAACTAAGGCTTTCTCATGTTTTCTCCATCTGCAGGGAATTGCTTCACCATACCGGACCTATATTTTCAAATATTCGCGAATAAATATTTCAATTTCATTTCACTTATAGTTATTTATACATTCTCTCTCATTTTCCATTTCATTTTTAAATATCTATACGTGGTGGCCTCTCAGAATATGTCTCTTTTACAGGGGACCATCTTAAAAACTAATGCTTTCAGAGGAGTATATATATATATATATATATATATATATATATATATATATATATATATATATATATATATATATATATATATATATATATATATATATATATATATATATATATATATATATATATATATATATATTCTGCAACAGCCAGAGGCGGACAACTATAGAACTTTCCCATCAGTTCGGGGAGAATGCAAATTGAAAAAAGGCAGATTAAACATTTTTGCCAGAATTCAACTTCAGGGTACACTCTCTCAAGGTAATCCTTGTCAGTCCACAAGCAAAAGTTACAATACTGTTTCTTACAAATTGTGATCTGTGTTTGGATTTGATAGAAGTAAGGATGGTTTCTTTTCAGTGTGGTTTAGGTACCATCCTGCTCCAATCAAAATTTTGGATCATTAGTGGTACCAGATATAAAATCACATTTCTTACAACATGGGCATTTAATTTCAATAGAACCTATACCGCAGCTTTTGCATAATACCAGACCATCTGGTAATGCACCAATGTAAGGATTATATTCTGATATACAGAAGCCACAATCTGTTATTGTGAGATCTTCATTATGTTTGTCCATAAAATTTTTGTATACCTCAAGGGCTTTCTTTTCATGTTGGCAATCCCATTTTGTAGCGGCTGTTGAAAACTGATAACTTGCTGGGTAACATATCCTCTTTATCAGACTTTGTGATGGCTTAGCAATGCTGGTATGACACACTTGGTACATTCTAGAAGCAGTTATTCTCCTTTATCTAAAATGATTCCACTTCTTGTTGTTTTACTGGCCTCTTGTAGCTTCCTCTACCAAATTAATTTGAGTTGCACTCATGTTTAATGTAAGAGCATCAGCAGCTTCTAGCAGGTCTATGTAATTAGCATTATAATATTTTTGTTGAAATAAATGAGTTAATGCTTTGGGGGTACGCCCCTTAGAACATCGGAAAACGTCCTTTTGCAGGACAGAATGTCTTGATTTTCATCATTAATCTTCAAAGGCTAAACGCCATTGCTAGAAGCAAAAAATCTCATCTCATGCAGGGCCGGACTTGAGAATGAGTATTGAAGGGGTGCAGGCACTTGAAATTTTGAAGTTTACTGACTGGTTTGAACAGTGGAGGCGGCCTGTTCTTTCTGGGGAGGGACGGCCAACAGCATGTCATGTACCAGAGAACAAATGGAAATACCCTAATTGAAGTTAAATACCAATTTTATTTGCATTGTATGCACAATTGTAAAGGCTATAAGTTAAGAGTTGTAAGCACAGAAGGTAAGAGGCATCGAATACGCAAGCGGAGTGGGCGAAAACATTGTTGAGGTCACACCCTCCAGAATGTCGGAAAACGCCCTTGTAGCATGTAGGACAAGAATTATGCTCATGATTAATCTCTAGTCAGAGACGGAATACATGCCTTCCTCTGAATCCTTTTTGAATTGGGTGTTTCAGTACACTACACCCTATCTCTGCTGATGCCTCTTCGATCTTGAGAATTTTCGTGAAAAGTACCTCTTGTATTCATCGGTGCACCATTGGCAGGTTTTGGAATTCATGCTTGGAAATGAATTTATTTTTAAAAAGCCGGATAAATTTGATTTTACATTCATACAAGTTTCCCTGTTTTATTTAACAATAAATAGAAATGTAAAAAGTTTGTCATATCTGTTTTGCCAGACACAATATCGATTACGGAACATTGCGCTTTGAATTTACTTGGTACTGCAGTTCGGTAGCCTAGTTGCAGAAAAAGTTACAAGTAATGTTGAAATATAGCTTGAGACATGACAAAATATAAGTATTAAATTCTTATTGCAGCTGCTCTTGAAATGGCTTCACACCTAACTCCATTTCCCTGTCTAGCTGGTATCTCCTTGGTGCCCTTCCTCTTTCGCTTATGGCTATTTATAGTGCTATTTATGGGCTTCAGCGCTCGTTTTCCTTTCACCGCGCACCTTCACAATGCTGTGCTAGGTGGCCACGGAGCCAGACCCCCTGCCAGGCCTCCACTGGGTACAAACTATTGCAAAATTTATCAAATCATACAAAAATATTGCAGAATTTACCGAAAGGTGCGAAAACATGGCAGATTCTACCAAATGGTGCAAAAATTTTGCAGGATTTACTAAAGGGAGGGAAAGCATTGGGGGTGTCGCAACGCCTAAACCCACCAGTATGTCCCTCTACGGTCTCATCTGAATCCATGCCAGTTAACAGAGAAGAGAAATAGCATACACCAAATCAAAAATGTAGCAGTACTGCAAGGCCAAATATTTTTACAAGGAAATCTGCTTCAAAACATAATTTTTCAGAGGTGGGTTGCAATTTCAGGGTTTTTCAGGGTATTTTTCCAGAGGCAAAGAAATCCAGGGTTTTTCAGGGTCTTCAAGGGTTTTCAGAGTTTGTTGGCAGCCCTGTTGGACCCCCATCCATGCGACGTTTAAATTGTGTTTCCTCCCCCCCCCCAACATGCAGAATGAATAAGATAAATTGAAATACATTATCTGTTATAATGCATATAGTTTAGTAGTTGTATAACATACGTAATAATAAGCGCATATATCTTAGGAAATATAATCTTAATGGGTCTCGTCCTCAATCTCAAAAATCCATTGTTTAATAGCATTTGAAAATTTTAGAAATGATCATAAAATGATGTTTTGAACGTTTTCTTTATGGAAGGGCTGCTGAAATACTTCTCTTCTACTTGCATTCTACTTTAACGACTTGCATGTAAAAGAAAGTAATGGACATCTAAATTCTAAAATATCCTCTCCTCTCCCTTTCTAAATTTTTTATAAAAAGTTTTAATTTGATTGTGCCCCCTCTCGTCTTCCAGTTTTTGATGGCTAGCACCATCCAGTAAGGATGGCTTTCAAGGATGAAAAGAAAAATTGTTATGAATTTGACACATCAAGTTTAGAATTCAAGTCATAAGTTTGAGCATTGACAGCATGAAAACCAACTTACTTTAAAGAATAGCAATTTGTTGAAAGTATTCTCGGATCAGGGCATGTTGTCCTATCTTGACGTCCATAATTTGCATAGGTGATGTATATTGTTTCACCAGCGCCACATGACATAGTAGAATTTCTTCCTTCACACACAACTGCCTCTTGCAAACCTACAGAAAATGACAAAAATGCTTACAAAAGGACACGCTCCCTAAGATGGCACTTTGAAAATGATTCTTCCAATAATAACTTCGATATAGACTAGGTGGTTGCTTCTGTTGTCAATAACCACGAGAGGCGTGCCAAAGGACTTTGAATGAGGGGTGTTGATGAAGAAATTTACCGACAGGCTTCTAAGTATCCAAGAAATTTAAGTAGAGAAAAAGATCAAATAAATCCATAAATTTAAGAGGCTATGCATGCTCGAGGTTCAAGAATGCCATAGTTCAAGGCCACGTGATCGATTCAAAAATAACTTAATTAAAGAGTAGATAACTATTATAACACAGAGAAAATATAATGGGCTTAGATGCCATGGTAGTTGCTCAATACGCTCCATGCGTTAGACTTTCTATTGTACACCTCTTCTCATGGGCCCACCATATGCCTGAAAAAAATGTCAAATTTAAGATCCCCAGATGCCTGGAAAGTGCTGTTTTGGGATCACTTATTGCACGTTAAATACAAAAATAAAGGAGCTATCTAACTAGTCCTTGAAATACCTTTAAAGTTTACATTAGGTGGAAATTGAATAATTCTAATACTTTAAAACTGTACGTCAAGGCTGCTGATGAAAGAGTCATGGCGCTTCAAAATAAATGATTTAGCTATCTTTCATGCAAGTCTACTTTGACTTACAGATGATTCACATTGTAGAAGACGTCGTTAAGATATAGTCTATGAGAAAATCAAGGTTCCAAATTGCTGAAACTCAAGAATGAGTCATGCATAGCTCAAGCTTGATTAAAATCTTTTGTATACAGTTTCTTCTCAAGGGCCCACGATGGTTGGACTCAGGACATTTTTCAAATTTAGTATCCCAAGACGCCCGAAGATGCTAATTTGGGATCACATATTCCAAGTTGAGGTCAGAAATAATGAGCTATTTAAAAAATCTTGGGAACAGAATGTGTGTTAGGTACAATCTGATTCACGACTATAATACTTGAAAAACTGTAAGCTGAAGCTGTTGATAAAAGATCCAAGCAACTTCGAAGTCGTAGCAAGCGTTGTTGCTGCTCAATTAATACTTGATGTATGCATTGTGGAAATTCAGTTGAGGTCTAGTGAACTACAGGTAGTGTGCTCTTTCGTCTCTCTATCTACCTATGAACTCTAGGCTCCGGTATTAGCACAAGGATAGGATTTTTGATATCAACATAAAGATCTGAGCCTTTGGTGTGAGCATACACAGTCACCATCATCTCTAAGCCTAGCCTAGATTAATAGAGGATTCCCCCTATGTCCTCCTCCCAGCTTGCATATTCCTGATTCCTAGTATCTAAACAGTAGGAATTGCTATCTGGAAAAAAACAGGTAGACTTCTTTAGAAAATGTTTTTGAGACTAATGTGAATGCTGCTAATACGGACGACTTTTAAATGCAAGGAGAGAGTCTAGAGAGTGTAATCAGGCCTACACAAATTCTGTGCTTACGCATAACACAAAAGTACTTTTTAAGCAAACGCTATGTATGTTTTGCTATAAATAATTCAACCATCTTTGATGCAAATCTAGTGACTTGAAGATGGCTGATATTGTACAGTGTGTACCACCTCCAAGCATACTTATCACCGCCAGCAATCCATTGCTGCTTCTACCGACAAGCCAAATGATTCCCAGCTAGTTAAATTATTACCGAATAGCCAAATGATAGCCAATAAGCCTAATGACTTACCAATAGCTTTGGCAAAAAGTGGGAGGGGGTGACACCCATCCACACCCCTACTTCGGCACCCCCCTGATAATCACCTTTTTTCTAACGCTTTTAAGCCGTATTCCTTGGTTATTTATAAGCAGTGTGGAGCTGGAGAGCGTATGAAAAACGTTATATAATCTCAAGAGATTTTATGGAAGCTTGGTTGCCAAGAGCAGTTAATGCTTTAGGCCATAAGGAAATTTGAACGGGCATTTGCTCATTACTTCCGGTTTTGTGCATCAATAGGCCTACAAAAAGTAGTACTCTTTGAACTATTTCTTTCTTACAGAAGTTTTTACTATTTTAATGCAAATTTTAACAGTCTTTAATTAATACATTAACCATTTTTGAACGTCTTTTAACGAATAGGACATGAGATTTTGGATAGTATGATGAGAAGAAAAGCTTATCCCCTAATCTGTTTTCATCCAATGTTGATTATCAATAACAGCATAGAAAAACTCATAAATAGGTAGGGCCATTGTGTCCAGTGGGAGTGCTGGCATAACTTTGGCGCAACTTCTTCCTTCCATGTACGTTAAAGCATAAAAAGCAATCTCACGCCACTACGCTGACGTGTGCGTTTGTCGTTTTTGCTTCCTATGAGGTACTACTAATGAATCATGTATCATATTTGGCAAGTCTGAAATCATTGGGGAGGACTACCTCCTCTTGCTCCTTCGCCCCCCCGAATGTTCGCCACTTCCAGACATTTCTTAAAAGGATAAGTCTTGCCTCCCTTGCCAAAGGTGCCGAATGTTTGGTGAACTATTTGTTCAGTTTGACCAGGGGCCAAGAACGTAGTGTACGACCACTCCAAACATTACAAAAGTTTAATACTGAATCCTTGAAAAATTTGATGTGTTCTAAAAAGTGCTGCTATATAATTACATCGCGCCTTAAAAGTAGGTGGTTCTAAAAGCTTTTCGTGCTTCTCCTTGACTGTAAAGTAAGGGGGTGGGTGGTACTTGATTTATACTTAACTAATATCTAATACTTAAGAAAAGTTTTACTATTGAGAGGCATGCAGAATGAAGTAACTCCGAAACTCAGCGCACAGTCTCAATTATTGAGGTGTCGAACAAAATCATGTTTTCTAGTTTCTGTCTAGCCCTTGTCCCATCTTACTTTGTGATGTAGATAAGAGAGTTTTAGAAAGCATATGTAATGTTTAGGAAAAATGTTTATGCTTTGCGACATGCTTATTCAACCATTAATCTATGTCGAAAATTGTGCTCTTAATGAATCTTTGTCGTTTAGGAAGGTGATCTTCAAGAAATCGATTTTAGAAGTGAAAGCCTTGTGCTAAATGATGTTGATAGGGGACCAATCTTGACAATCAACTGATAATTACAAAGTTGCTACTCATACTTGACTGTTCTTTTAAACGTTCTTTGTTGACACTTACTTGTATGAAAATTTTCTTTAACGTGCTTTCGGAAAACAATGGAACTTGAAAAGTTATTGCTAAGAAGGTCTTAAGAAAGTGCTGAAACAAACACTTAGCTAAAAACTACATAGTGAAGAAACAATTTTTTATTAAAGCTGTGTGCTTACCAAGTGTCCAACTGCCATCTGTGATGAAGAACCCAATGAGAATCAAAGCGAGTGCCTTAGCCATCTTCCCAGCTGCTTGACAGCTCTCGAATGAACACAGATGCATCCAGCGGATTATATCCATCGGTGAATAAGCAAAGTGATTATCAAGAGCATAGTCCCAAGATAAACAGGAAGCACAGGCAATTTATGTGAATACGTCATTCATGTGGGACAGGCTATGGCACGCCATACTATAAACAACCGTACATTAGAAGCTTAAGTCATTAGGAACCCACAGAGTGAAATTCTATATTTTGATTTTAAATAATTAGAACCCTTTCGACCTGATATTCCCACCGGGTTCTTATAAATGGCTCACTTGTTATCCGCTGGGAGAACGTTCATTTCATTTTACTTGACAATCAACTCTTTTCATGGATCCTCCAAAATTTGTGCATGAATAATTGAGATTGGTAGATTCAAATATATTTTGATCTATAAAGCTTCGGGTGGATTAACAAATTGCCGTAGTATTTCAATGGTAAAAGGTCAACTATTCTTTTTTTCTAGTATTTGTATTTGACCCTGTGCAAGGAAAAAACTTCAGAGGAACTGTGTGTGGTGAGTCACCTCCCAATCCTTGAGAATCCTATACAAGGGTTATAATTTATCATGTGATCTCATCTGGCAGTAGTTGCCATGCCTTAAGAGTCAATTAAATCATTTACTTTCATGAGAATGGAGTGCTTAATAGAGAGTGGGTGCAAAAATGAGGCTGAAAAGAGAGGGGTCTTTTAGAGAGGAAGTTTGATTAGAGGTTTTACGCTAGAGTGAGAAGGATCCATAAATGAATGAAGTCGATAGGGACATCTTTTAAGGATTTTCGACAGGTAAAGCAGAAGCTCTTTATGTGGTTCATACCTATATCAAATGTTTTGATCAAAATTCTACAATAGGCAGAAAAAGTACTTTTGCTACGCTTTTTCCTCCTTAGATAAATATAGCCAAAGCGCGGAGACAATTACTGGTGGGGAAAAGCACAGGTTTTGATAATGAGTGATGGGACAGAAAATGGGGCCTAGTGGACTGTTTGTTCCAATAGTCAGAATGTTAAATGATGTTCTGAAGACCATAAAATTCAGACTGATCTACAAAGCAGTTCCTCCATAGATTGTTATTCAGAAGGCATAGCTTCAAATACACCAGCATAGGCTGAAATTCATCATTTGAGATTCATTGATTGAAAGTCACCAATTGAAGCTCAACTACTGAAACTCATAGGTTGACGTTCTTGGAAATAGTGATTGGAAGAAGGAAAATAAAGTATACCAAAAGCATTAAATTGAGATAGAGAAGGTAATAGGCATAGGAGATGGAACAAAAGAAAGGGTGTTACCCATCCCCTTACATTCGAACCGAACAAAAATCCATTTCATTCCAGCAACATTTTCTGAAATAACAAAAACCAATTTTCAGGCCATATAGTTTTCTAGAGAAAGATATCAGGTTGAGATTAGGCCACACCAATTCTATGACATTAAATATTGGACACCTTTTGCTAAACTGCTAGAAGTCATCCCTACCTTGGTCGTATACACAGGTCACAAAACGTAAGCTTTTAGCCATTTCTGAATTGACTTATACCCATTCTAGAATCCTGGATTACCACAGCGCAGGTATAGTTTTGGCCATTACTAGGCTCAGTGCAATGTTATGAATTGCATTAATTTATAATATTGATCCCCTGTCATATAAATATCTTGTCTAGATTTGTCGTACAGTTTGTCCCTGCTACGTCATGCCCTGCCCTGCCCATGTACTTATTTAATAGCATAGTTCATGTTAACTTCTATATGTGAATGCATTGTAAAATAGAGTCAGTCTTGGAACACGCGAGACAGGCATGTGGCATACAGCAATCTTGATTTTTTTGTGCGATAAAAAGCTAAACATTTTCTCACTCTTGGTACGAAAGCCATCAAGAATATGTTAGCGTCGTATTTCCGTTTGTTCTACATCTTCAAAACTCAATGAAACCATGTTGATTGACAAATTTCCTTTTCTTAGCATTAAAATCAATGGTTAAAAAAAGATATATTCTTTCCTGCAAAAGGGGGTTTTACGACTTTAAATAGGACATAACCTTGAGAAATTTTACTGGAGGAAAGCCCTAAGATCCTCATTTTCCAACACGGCACCTATGGAAAACGGCGATTCTTGCACATTCTGTTCCATCAATGGCATAGCGTCAGGGCACTCAAGATATCCTACCACTTCCAGAAAACATTGCCAGAAATGAGGGATATTTTGCGCCCTTGAACGTTTGTGGCCAGTTATTGTATCATTTTTGGCTCAGTATTATGCTGAAGCAGCTGAAGCTGCAGTATTCAACGTGTTACTTTCTATAAATTTGTTCGTTGTTTTCTTGTAGTTTTGACAAATTTTAACTTTCAGGATGTGAAGTGCAAGGTTTCTTGTAAACCGATTTATTATAAAAATGATGAAATCTTACTTAGACAAGCTGAAAGTCAAGATCGATTTTTTTACACGATGACAGAGAGAGGAATGACCTTTTGAGAAGTAATAGCAGTTCTTGACAATGAATTGCTAAGAAATTGAGGATTCCACCAATACTCTTGAATCAAATCCAGTTAATATTTGCCTGACATAGCAACAAAATTGGAAAGACTGTAGATACTGTCGATATTGCAATAGAAAAGTTTACAGAATGAAATTTATTTTGAGTTGTCGGGGAAAAATTTTCGTAAATTACAAAGGTACACATCAGGTAAAGTAGATAGAGTAATTTCACTGAAATGCAAGAAATGAGTGAAGTTTCAGTGGCTATTATTTGAATGTCTCACTTTAGAAGCTACCGCAAATGAAAAAAGAATGGGTATTATTTGGTGTTTATCGTCCTCCGACGCAGCCCTTTCAGATTTTCCTGGATAACCACTATAGCCCCAATTGTAATAACTTTATGCTGATTCACGATCTTAATGCTGAAGAAACAGAAGACAATGTTACAAATTTTGTTAAGAGCCTAACCTCCTTCAAGTCTAATAGCACCAAATGCATCGATCTGATGTCAACAAATGGGAAAAAAGCATTCAAAAAATGACAACAGTAGGAACTGGGCTTTCAGATTTCCATACTAGGGTAGTTTCTGTTGTAAAATCCAAATACCAAAAAGAGGGTCGCTCCTTAATAAACTACAGGAACTACAAGACTTCAAATTAGAAGAATTTAGGAAAGATTTACGCCTAGAGATTAATAAACTACAG
This sequence comes from Cassiopea xamachana, assembly GCA_900291935.2. Taxonomy (NCBI): domain Eukaryota; kingdom Metazoa; phylum Cnidaria; class Scyphozoa; order Rhizostomeae; family Cassiopeidae; genus Cassiopea; species Cassiopea xamachana. The sequence goes on along the minus strand of OLMO02000278.1, from coordinate 8,658,363 downwards.
GCAAATAAAACTGAAATCCTAAGCTACCGTCAATCGGAAGAAGCTTTCAATGAAGTGTTAGAGAAGTATGCCCCCTTGAAGAAGAAATTTGTAAGAGCAAATCATGCACTTTGACTAGGAGGTCGATGCCAGGCTACAAGAAAATAGGACTTAGCTTTGTGAGGCAAAATTTCTACACAGTTCAATTCAAGGTCATTATAAGGAATATCCTTTCTAGCAAGTAAAAGAAGTAAGTCAAAGTTACTTTAGCTTTTGGGGTTTGTCCTAACAGCAACTAGTTAACAGGTTTTTTCTGTATTTTTAACTCACGACGTATAGCATAATGTTATCACTATACCGTTGTTGAGATTTTTGGTTACCATTTAAGCACAAGACATGCTAAAGGCCGGATTCCATTAAAGCGCTTTAAATTGCGCGAGCTTTGTATCTGGAAGTTGACAGATGTTCAACTCCCATAGCTCTCAGACATGACAGCGCGCGATTGTCTCTCACCTCATTATTTTCTTGCTGCGCATGACTGAGAGTGGAGCGCTGTGCCCTCGCGACCAAAAGCGCTGCAATGGAAACAGGCCTTAACATAGTGGCGTTTTCAACTGTTGAGGAGCTGAGGAAAACGAAATTTCAAGTATAGCGCTCTTTTAGATCACAGAGAACTCCCATTTTACTTTAGAGCTATGAATTTTCATGATAGACAGCAGCTCATTAAATCATTGATTTTAGTAGATTTAGTTCCTACGAAAGAGATTATACATTGTTTTCTCATGAGAATGTGGTTTATAAGAAACAATTGCTCGAATACTCAAAAAATTAGTGGAGTAAAGAACTGTGTCTATGAGACCTAAGCAAGTCCACAGTTTCAAATCTTACTCAAAATTCCTGTGATCTATGGATAATATGTTATGAGAGTCATTGGGGATCCTCTTCAACGGTCTATCTTCTGTGACTGACTAAGATTCGTCTGTATTTGTGAGTAAAAGCAACTTATTCACATTGCACAAACATGCATGTACAAGCCATGTGAACTTAAAACCGTCTGCTTACAAAGTAAGAAGAAAGTTTTGATATTGAGCGTGTGAAAGCTAAGAAAGCAGAACCAGCACCAATCTAAACTATCACAATTTCCATCATCCGTATTGCTTCTACCCTTTGTGCGATGAAGGTTTCTAATGGTGAAACTAGGGAGCCTGTGATTTTTAGTTTGGTAATAGTAAACTACTAAAATCTTAATTTTAGACTGATAGTTAATGGCAGAGCATTTTTTGAGGGATTGTCATTAGTCAGGAAAACATGTCGAAAATGGCCTGAAAATTCCAGTATAGTAAATCTTTGAATCGGTCCCCTCGAAAAGCAATCTTCAAACAAGCTCCCGTCTTAGAGATATGTTTTGTGCACCCCCATTGGAAAAGCCACTACCCATGCAGGTGATTTCAGCTATTAGAGACACAGTTAGCGCTTTATAAGGTTGCGAAAGAAAAACAACCTTGCATTTGGTCATATTCCAGTTGAAGCTGTTTTCTTTCTATCAACAAAAAATTTCGTTGATGCTACAGAAACAGACAGTATGAAAGGACATATGATTCTTCGTTAATTAATGACCATTAATTAACGAAAAAATTTACGTCCATTAGAAACATCATGTCACTGTTTTTGCAGCACCAAGGAAATTGTTTATTAGTATAACGAATTTCAACTGGAACATGACCAACTAGTAGAATAATTCAACTCGAGCAAGCCCGCTCCTCAAAAAAGCACCCATACAAAAATTTAAAATGGAAGAATTCCTAAGGGGGCTAATCCGAGTATTTTCAGTATTCAAAATCCATAAGCCATATTTAATCAAAATAAGTCAACGTTTTGGATTTTTGAAATAAACCATCAAAAACTATTTAAAAAGGGGAATTTAATTCACACATGAAAAATCATATTTTTGGAATTTTGCATGAGCGCTTACTCTAGCGGATCGCTTATCAGAAAGCGGTAAATACAGGACTGATTGTATCTACTTATCGTGTAGAGTATGCCAAGCTTACGCTTGCAAGATGGGTAGTCCAGAACTTTGTTTGCTGCTGGCTGACATGATATCTGTTTTGCAAACTCGAAATAGCAAACTGAAATGTTGGAAAGGTTCAAAACGAATGCAAGCTCACTTTATTTTGAAAACGTTGTGTTCATGCATAACTCCGTCAGCCAACTGCAAAATTATTCGAAGGGCAATGTCGGTTTGAAGGTCTGGGAGGCACGGGGTCCAAATCATCTGCGGGGCCCTGTTTGAAAATATTTTGTTAACCAAGACAATTTTTCAAGCTCTGTTTCGTTCAAATTGCTATACCTCAAGGATGTGCCTTGCAATTTCCTCTTAAAACCAAGCATACAGGGACTCTTTTGTTTGGGGGTGTAGGGTTAAATTTATCTAAACTACCTGATCAGAAAGCTCCTCTGTTGTGATCGACGTTTATCGACTGCTATTTTAATGCAAAGTTTCTTGATTTTCCCTGGTATTTTTGATGAATTTTACTCATTTCCCATTTGTTTTCCTAGATATTCTTGTCACTTCTTTCAACAGATGTGGGGTCTGGGACAGCCTTGACCCTAGTCTTTGCAGTTCAAACTGTTGGTTCCACAAAATGGGGAACTGCAGTTCAAAATGACTGCAACTTGGCAATTTTCACACTCAACCGAATGTACAATATTAACTCTAAAACTTCTCTGATCTGCCCTGATTTTTCAAAATATCTGTCTATTTTCCTTGATTTTCCCTGATTGAAAATAAATTTCCCTGATTTTCTTTTAATTCCCTGATTTAAGTGGCAACCCTGACTATTGGAGCAGGAGGGCAAGCATGGCTGTCGAATATGCTACCAATGTATTTGACATTCTTCCATATTGTGTCTATATCAGGCTTACTATAGTTGGGCCCAGATAAATTTTCAAAATTAAATTTTAGATAGCGGAAAGCTATTTTGAAGTTGAATTTTGTAAATGCAGCACTTATAAGAGATATATTTTACAACTCTTTGAAGCAGAATTAACAGAAAATGCGTAAGACATTCTCTCCTATCCACTTTCTACTATAGGGCCAACCATGGTTGGGCCCGAAGACAAACTTTTAAAGCAAAGGTTTCTAGATATCTTGAAAGCGCTATCTTGAGGCTGATCTTGCAAATACAGCGCTTTATAAGAGAGCCATTTTGTTAATTTATGAAGTAGAATTTGCAGAAAGTGTATTGTGAGCTAAGACTTCAAAGCTCTGAATGTTTTACATTGGTCCTTTAACTATACGTTCTTCCAACTATTGTACAAGCATTAAGTAGTTATAAAATGTTCAAAAATTACCTGATAGTGAAGGTGTGCTGAGCTAATTTTACTTGGATTTTCCCCGAGTTTAAAAAGTTGGGTTTGTTCCACCCCTACACCCCCAGACCACTACGTTCTTGAGCACATAAATAAAAAGTACAGGATGCATTCTAATGTTTTTATCTTAGATGCGGGACCTCATGTCGGTTACAAAACAGTGCGGGGCCTGCAGCCATGGTTCCCTGGAGCCCCCCTTGAATCCGCCATTGTGAAAGGAGGATTTTCACATCTCAACAATAGCTTTAAAAGAATAATTTCCATCTGTAATTACTCTAAAAATTTTTCTTGCTTATTCAGAATAACTTTTTAATTTGAAATCAGCAAAGGATAGAATCAGAGATATATAAAGTTATAATCGCCTCAAAATCCAAATTATTGCGTCAAAAACTGCAAAAGAATATCAAATGTATGGCCAATGCAGATAACACATATTTTAGTTGCTACTACACGCACCCCACCCAGCTCCTCATCAGGAATTGTGTTTCTCTTTTCTTTTGCTACAGTTACTCAAAAACTGCAGGCTGTGGATCACAGTGTTGTAGTCAGTGACGTAGACGACATAGGTTAGGGCTAAGACACCTGATAAAGGCTCCAAAAGCTTTGAGGTCCTGAAAGGGCCCCTCAGAAGTTTCAATGGATAAATAATGAGGGAAAATCAAAATGGAGAGTGTAGTGTATAGTTGTCAGCATGTTTCGTTTTTAAGAGAATTGCCTCGGTTTAGTTATAGAACTGGTAGGTTGGGTAAAATAATATGGCGTCGTAGATTAGCGTGCTTCCTAAGTATCTAATTATTTCCCCATCCATCTGACAGCACACACGGAAATACATAACAAAGCCCTAATCTTACTGAATTCCTAGTGGCTCCCAGTGTCACTGCTACGCCACTGGTACTAATGGAGAACTAAATGCATAGTCATCACATTCTCTGCAGTGACTTTTTGCTGCCTAAGATGCCTCCACCTGAAATAGGGCCTGTTCTGGGGGCAAATGTGCTGCTTTTCTCTATACTAGTGGGCACGAAGAGAGCCCTTATGGGGCAATTGCCCTAAAAAACTCTTAAAAAGCCTTCGTTGGTGAGTCGTATCAGTAGTATTTTTCCCTCTTTTACACAAAATACAGTATATCCACTAATATAAATTTGCTTTTTCCATAAGAAAACCATCCTTCTGCCCTAGCCTCAACTTTCGTAACCTTAACGAAATTGAACCCGAGGTTTTCTTCAAATTTTCTTAACATTTACTAAAATAAACTGGCTAACGTGGGTTGCACTTTCTTTCTTAATCTTTTATACTTGAATTTGAATTCCATCTTTAACATTCTTAAAGTAATACTGACGCAACATCGACTTTTGTTCAACAAAAACATTTAGTTTTGGAAATTGAGGCTTCTGATTCGTTCAAAATTTTCGTAAGACTTTGACTGTTTGAGCCTCATTTTCTTATAAAATTTTTTCTAATATATAAAAGATGTTTAGATATACAACCCTCTGTTTGCTTCTACTTTTGGTATAGCTTACTATTCAATGCTATTCAGAGCTATATACTTTGTATCCTAAAAGTATTTTCTTTCTGAAAAGATGGAGATTGGTTAGTTAATGATTCTTACAATTCCATGCAATAGAGTGCAAAGCAAGTATCCCCTCAAAGCAAGTATTTTTTAAGAATTGTAATTTTTTGATAATGTGTACTGATAGAGCACAGTAATGTAAGCCTTGGTTTTGCGATTGTACTAAAAAGACTTTAAGATATGATGAAATATGGCCAATAGATAACAAGAGATTAGTTGTCAAAATATTTTAGTATTTGCTTTGTTCATAGCTTGAAGAGTCAAACTAAAATTGCTGATTTGATAAGTACCAAATCAACATTCAGTTCAAAAAGAGCTGAAATTTCCAATTATGGCTAAGTTGTCAGTAATTTCCAACATTGACTACCGGAACGGCTCGGATTTGGTTAGGGATGAAACTTGTCCATAGAAAGATTGGGGTCACTTTATTTCAGGTAGATTGAAAGTAAAACTGTAACGAAAAATTTATGTTGAAATGCTTGCGTAGGAGTTACACTAACAATCAATTCTGTAGATTGCAATTGTGGGTATGAAACTATTTTCATTTCTAAACGCACTATAAAAAAGTGGACAAAAATAGAAGGGATATAACACTTTTTGAGCACAGTTGAAGCTATTTCCAACCCCGAAATGCAAAATTGTAAACTTTCCCTTTTCAGAAGTCAGGGTTCAGCTATTCAGACGCAGTATTTACTCCATCTTTGTATGTGCAATAGCTCGACCCATTGGCATTCAAGCCTCATAGACACTTTGTTTTATCTTTCATCCTTGCTACATCTTCTGTCACTGCTGAAAAATAGGTCTGGTCTAGCGCAGGACTGTCAGTTACGTCTTTACTCGGGTCAAATTGCAAAGCCGATACCTTAAGCTGGGCAACACACTAAGAGTTTGCAGCACTATACTGAACTGTCAGTATAGTGCTGTAAACTCTTAGGCAAGGCGGCTTAACTGGATTGCGATGAGGTGTGGAAGCAGAAGTATAGTTGTAGGTCAAAATATTCTATACACGCAATACTGTCCAAAGTTTATAGCCACCTTTTGAAAAAAATATTTTTACACATTTTCTGACTCTATATAGATGATCCTTGCAACGCAAATGTACTTAGCTAATTTAAGAGGTGATTACTAAGCAAAGTGAATATACTAAGTGATGGTAATGTACCAAATATTCTCTTTTCTAAATCAAATTTGAGACTTTCCTGAGCACTGACAGAAGAAGTATCTTGCAATCATCAACAATTTCAAGCTTTGATGAAGTATTCAGCTTTGCTTTTCATGAATGGAAGTCACCTACACCAATGGCAAGTAGTTCAATTGCTGGGAGGCTATATTCTCGCAAAAGTTAGAGTGTTTGGAGCTTCAAATGCTAGATGTCTGGCATCAAAGTATGGGCTACCTTCCAAAAGCTAGTTTTTCTTCTAGTTTTCTAAAATCATTCACAAATGCTGCGGTGTTCTCCTTATTTTCCGTTTGCTTTTAAGCAATTAAGGCGTATTTAAGCATGATATGTAACCCTGCCATACTGTGCCACAATTATAAGTGGTTTCAACTGAATAATCTCAGACCTTCTTCTTGGTTATGAAGAAGTCGTAGTATGAACTTTATTGAGTACATCTAGTACTTTGTGCAGAGAAATTCTTGGAGTTTTAAGCTTGCAAATACACAGCTGCTGTTAAAACCACTAAGAGTTTGATATAGTTCACTTCCAGATGACCAAATTAAGAAACTCATAGCAGTGAGTACAGACGAGAGAATGCTCTTGTACAAACAAGAGACAGCTCAACAGGAAATAAAGGATTAAAAGTATGTTGATGTTTAGCTTACTTTCTGCACTTTGCCATAATTTTCATCCTGCAAAATTTTGTCCCTGGTTCCGTCTCTGCAAGGCGTGGAGATCTCATTCCTCTTCACATAAGCTTTTCTTAAAGCTATACATTCAGACTACCGGAAAAGGATTATCTGCTATTTTGCTGTGTTAGCAGACAATCGCTTATAACTATGGCAAAACTACTAGTCAAAAAGGAAAGCTGCTAAAAATTGCAAAGCTTTGCTGCTAGTAAATGTATAAATCAGTACTAAATAGTAACGTAACAAAAGCGCCTCTTATCCGAGGAAAGAAATGAGTCTAAGCAATTAATACTCTTGGGTCCACTGTAGTCCCATTTTAAGTCATAAATCTTGAAAGAAAGTGTTCCATTGCTAGCAGCCTAGAATTTAAAATAAGAAATGATTAGAACTATCCTGAGGCACAGCAAATGATAATAAGTTTTCTCTCATTTGCAAAAGGAGCATCAACATCTGATAATAGTAGCAAGCTTTCTATTTTCCTTACATCTTTGGGAAATAAATCAAGGTAAAAGAAGCTCTATTGTATGTAAGAGTAGAGTTTTCTATACATTAATACTAGAAGTGTCTGAAATAGAATCCCTGTGTTGGACCATCGGCATTTGAGGTAGGTTGACCAGTTTCTTTTTCCGCTACTTTTGTGTTCCTAGTGTTATTACGTGGCCACAAACCAATGCTAGGTGAGCAAGAGCATCAATCTGCCAATGTTTTGCGTATCAAACGAGCATTCCAATCTGTAATCCTCGGTACTAAGCAATCAGTACTATTAAATCTTCACTACTCTCCCAAAACAAGCATTGCTGCTGTCGAAAACATCATTTAGTTATTGTAGGAGTTGTCAGCTGAACATGAAGATTTGACTGGGACTAACCCAAGGTGGTATCGTAGCAGAAGTAATGTAAACTCTAAGTACCTTAGGTTGATATTCATATAGGCAGTCTTAAGATAAGAATTATGAATTTCTTTAGTATTAGTGGCAACCAGATCTCTAACATTCTGCACACAGGTACAGTAGTAGCAGTGTATAGAGAGAGTGAAGACATTAAGAAGAGAGCTACGAATGTGATCTAGAAATAGGCATGGCTGACTTTTTCCTCCACAAGTTTACCAAAAGAAAGCAATCAGATCATATGAGAATCTATGAATGTACACTTTGGAACATTTTAATTTGGGTGTTAACAATAAATTAATAGTGCATTCAATGCTAAAGCAAGTGAAAGCAAGTCAACTTACATTGCTATATGCAATAATAATGAACACGGAGATACTTGTACGTCCCATAACATGGATCACCAAAAACACTGTTAAAGGGTCTTAGCAAACAGGAACGTCTTCGATTGCAAGAAGTAGCCACTTTTGACTTCGAGCTGTAACAATTATATTACTCTTTAAAATTATGATGTATCCATAGATGGCAGCCAAATTTCTGGCACGCAATCGCTTGTTATGTGCAAGCTTACATGCTTGCACCACAAGCATAATTTGTCGCCCTAAAAGTCATTAGACTATAGAGAAAAGCGGTGATTGATAAGCAACTAACAGAAAATAACTCTTCCACTCAAAAAACAAAAGTGCTATACAGTGCTCAATACATGTCGTGCAGTTTTTAGTGTTGTCGAGAAGCGGGTGGCCAAGCGCTCTAGACTTTTCACTCGACTTGGCAATCAACATTCAATTGATGTATGCCTCACTCGCCAAAAAGTATCACCCGCGATTTCACTCAACAAAGTGGCCAAATGCTCTTGACTTTTCACTCAAAATGAATTTCGAGTACTGCATAGTGCAAAGTCAAGAGCATTTGTCCAGGGCTTGAGATATTCAGAATAGCATCATACCGAATTGCTTTTCATCACAAGATTTTCTGATCATTTTGTCATTTTTCATAAGCTTATGCCCAAAATACCCTTCAGCTTAACAACAACAAAAACTGACTAACTAAGTCATTTATAATAAAGCAATCTTTCAATGGAAGGACAAAATAAAAAACTGATTAATTGTGGAGCTGCTCTTCATATACAATTGTTGGATCGTGTTTATTCATGTCTTGCTCTTTATATACAATTTAAGTTGCCTTTTAAAGGTATTTATTGTTGGTAACTCACGTATATACATAGGCGTATTATTCCAGTCCTTAAGAGCTGGGTAGTGGAAGCCTTTTTTAGAGTGCTCAGTCCTATACTTAGGGATCTGGAGATTTTGGCAATTTCTCGTAAGGTAAGATGAGAAACTAGACCTTGGTTTATGCTTCTGTAGGAAACTTTCTGGGCAAAGTTTGTGTATGATTTTACAGTTCATAACATTCCCATCAAAACAGATTATGTTTTCTATACTCATCCCAGTACATGACCAAGTATCTTTAGCATTAGCGTTCTTGATTATTTTAAGAGCCCGTGCTTGGAGTCTCTTATCTCTTAATATCCAAGAACTACTCATAATTGCATCAGATTACACTTTAGAAAAACTTAAATTACTTATCGTATACAAGTATAATGTACTTACTGTCGAGCATAGCATCGAATTGTCCTGATTGCACTTGAAGGGCAGGTTCTCCTATTGGTTCTGCCATAGTTTGCATAGCGAATTCTTATCGTTTTTCCATATGGGCAAGTGATCCAGCGTTGTCTCCCTTCACAAACGATAGCCACCTTGTTCCTTAACGCTTAAAATAGTGATTCAGAAGAGTCAGTGAAATAAAAAACAGCTATACGAAAATCAATATGGCAGAACAGCTGTCAAATCTTTGCTAAAAGCTTACATTATAACGCCTTTGTAAGTTAGAGATTGTTTGAATTATAAATCATGTAAAATGTGAAGAGTCTAATACAATTATATTCTAGCTACTTTACTCATAACCTTCTAATGTTTCGAAAAATCTCGTTCATTCATTCTACTTCATTCAGTTAAATCCTTGAATGTTAAAGGCCATCTCCATTTACCTCGGATTTTGAACTTCGCAGCTCGCATAACGAATTGCGAACTCCGAATCTAATACACAGTGAAAAAGCTGGTCGGATGAAGTCTATTATCATCAGGAGTCATAGCCTATTGTTTCGAACAACCATAATTTGTCATCATCTTTTAATCTCAACTGAATACGTCAAGACACTTCTCGAGTCAGTGGGAGTTGAATCTTGATTGGCTGATTTCATCCGGGAGCTTTAGGTTCGCATGGGAACGTTCGGATAAAAACAAAACACCAGAATGCAACATTTTCGGATGCAAATGTTCGAATACGATTTGCAAACGTTCAGATGCGAACAGAGAACAATGAGTTCCCATCCGAAATCCGAATGGAGTGGAGATGGGCCTTTAAAAGTGCAGTGCATTTACGAGGATTCAAGTCAGATGTTCGAAAGAGTGTCACGATTCTATTTGTTTTGCTTTTTCTCATTCATTTTCAGCTTCCTAACATCATAACACTTCCACACTGTTCACTGCTGAATCCTATTTCCTCGTTTGCTAGGCTTATTCTCCCTTTCATATTCATTTGCGTAATCATCTTTCTTTCGTTCCTTTTTCATCTACTTTGAGGCCTTCACTAAAGTTTAACCAATGATTTTCTCCTTATATTTTTCACACACCTTTCCTGTTTTTCTTATTTCTCATTGGTTACCATTACCAAGTAATTCCGTGTAGCTTCTTATTTAAACAGTAGACTCGTAGATAACTTTTAACTTTCAAATACACTAAGTTCCATGTCTCACTGGAGTTATGTTATTCTCTGATTTATTATAAAACGCTCAGAAAAGGTATCTTTGTCGTTTCATTAAGTTGATCTCTCGAGTCTAACTGCCGCCACAAGAGTAATAAATCTTACGCTTAAAAGTTTCTGACTGCTTCTGAAGTTCTTTTTAGTGATAATAAGTTAGATTTGATTCTTATTAAGCAAGGGTTAGATGCAGGAAAACCTCCACATTTGGGTACGTGAATATAAGTGGCATGAAATTAAAACTTAGTTGTAGCTTTGGTCTTAAAAATAATTTAGGTTTCAACTTTTCTTTTGTGCTATTATTGTACTTTAGACAGAGGAACTCTTGAAAAACAGCATTTTGCTGAAAGGCTTCCTCCAAAAATATTTGAAAACGAAATGTAAAGTGAAGATTTGTACGACTCCATCTTTAATCATCATTCGTCAAGAAAAAATGACTTTCTTAGGCAATCAATGAAGCTGTTTGTGACTGGGTCCAGCATATTCAATGAGATACTAGCAGCAGTCACAAAAATTACGTAATCTCGAATATGATTGGACAATTCCTACTGGTGGGAAAAATAGAACCTGCAGTATTTCAGAATATCTGTGCATCACGGTTTCTTTCAAAATTGTAGGCCTGTTGTCATAAAAAAACAATGTACCATACATGAAGACTTTCCAAATTTCACAAATCATTAATTAATTCATATAGTTCAGTGTCAACATTCGTCAACATAGTCAAGTTAAGCGTTAAGATTCTTGTATGTTGATAGGAAGGAATATTTTTTCCAATAGATAATCAAACATTCATCGATGCAAAGAATAGCTCTTTCCACGGAAACATGTGGTCATGAAGTTTAATGCATGTATGTTTCTTTATTCTCTATCTACAACATGCACACGTTGTAACCATCTCTATATTTTTGAGGAATTTGTAGAGCCCCCAGATCCAATCAGCCAACCAAATATGGAATTACGTAATGGCTAAGTGAGCACTGCTAGTTTCTCATTGATTTTGTTGCTATTGCCAAGCTAAATCAGAAAGAAGAAGGCTGTATGATCTATTTGTACGGATATTTGTCTACTACTATGGTGATGCTAAATAAAATACTGCCAAATGAATCTATATTCTACATGCTCGCAGTC
>OLMO02000278.1:8622540-8635940 GCA_900291935.2 Cassiopea xamachana | reverse complement strand
ATATATATATATATATATATATATATATATATATATATATATATATGAATATATGAAACCACTGACTCTTCAAGGGCAAATCCTCTGGCTCTGCCTCCAAAGTAAATTTGAAGTAATCCCCCCTGCTCTACAACAGGAGCTCAGTGTGTGGCAGTCTTCCTTCGGGGAGGCTGAAAGTCCATGCTCACGAATAATTTCACAGGTAAACTTCAGTGTGGTAATAATGGTTTTTCGTACTCTCTCTTCCATTTCTGGTTTCAGAAATTCTGGCAAAAGTGTTAAATTTCTGATAGATTGTTATTGTTTGAGGAGGGTGGCCCTTGAGCGGTGCTGATGATGTTATACTACAAAGCTGTAAACCTACTAAACATAGACACTGTAACACAGCTATACTTAGACCATAGCATGCTTTGAAATAAAGGTCAAGAAAGGATTGTATCAGTTACATGATCTGCATCTGTACACGACCCTGATATACTTGTATGTCCCCCAGCATGGATCTCCAAACACCGAGTTGCTTGCAAGCAATGAGCATGATCTTCTACCATTGCAGGATTTTCTGATTATGCCAGATGAGCTACAGAAACAAAAAACAAACGTTCAATAGATCAATCGATTAATGAATGAATCAATCAATTGATCAATCTATCAATCAATCAATTGATCAACTGATCAATCAACCACTTAATTAATTGAGTTAATCAAGTATTACATTTAATTTTGTTGGGGTATTTTAATCAATTACTTTACTGAATAATTTCCTTCAATCGTGCAATTATTAGTAAACTGAAAACATGCATGTGCCTATACACAATGAGAGACAGTATTTGAGAGAGTCAGTACTCAGTCCTAGAAATTTGAAGAAACCATGATATGTAATCAAAGTACTCTTGAAGTTGCCAAACAGACTCAATTACGAACACGTTAACTTGACGTCGATCCATTAGCGACCCAAACTGATCCAACATTGGCTTGATATCTACCCTGTTAAAGAAACATCTTTTCTACTTTGAATGGCTCTTCAATGTTTTATTACCCATCCATTGGTAGAGGTGGCACAAGAAATTGGGCTCTGACATGATTTTCCTGACTGAGGGGGGGGATACAGTTCCAGATACTGGACTCATGCTTTTAGAGATTCATGGCTGAACATCCACTAACCCTGTCCACAAGTTGTTCGGTAACTTTTCGGCACCTTTATACTCTTTTGGCAACTCTTTTAGCGTGTTGAGTAACTTTCAAGGTATTGGGTAGCTTTTATGTTACTGTGCCTCATTAGTCATAATCATACTACACGCTTTCTTTGATAAAAAAATGTCTACAAGAAACATGAGGCAAGAATAAGGTAAAAAGTAGGAAGCATTTAGAAACACAGGTAGGCTGAGATGCAAATGATAACTTATTAATCTGTTTTTAGAAGAAATGTTTGACCACACCAACAAAAAATAGAAACAGCTTCCATTACAAATATTTATTATTGTAAGTTTCTTGATTTTAAGAAACAGCTTCCATTACAAATATTTATTATTGTAAGTTTCTTGATTTTAAGAAACAGCTAAGAAACATCTATGGGCATTGCCCATAATGCCCATTAGCACGATCTGCCACTGATTGGTTCTAAATGGATGCATATCGAAACAGAGTCGTAATGGATTTTATACTAATGTAGCAATTTTTGGCAACTTCATTGAAAAGAAGCAAAGTTTTAAATTTTTTGGCATCTTGGAAACCGCAGCTGAAGTATAAATTTCAAGAGAAGAGCCACGACGAAAAACATCTTTCTTCTTTGTATATTTCACTATTTCGACATTCCAATAATTGCTAAAATTAGGCCTAAGCCAGTAGACATATACTAGTGACATAGACGATGTTGACTTAAACGATAGTCATATACGGTTTAGTGACATAGAGTATGTTGACATAAACGATATAAGTTTCGAGACATTATGTCCCATCCTCAGTTAATAACCAGTGTCAGCGGGAGGTTTTTATAAATGTGGCAAAAACAAGTGGGAAAAAACAAGTGGAAATCAAGAAAGTAAATCCACGGGAAGTCAAGAAAGTAAATCACGGGGAGACCTAAAGGGAAATATGAGCTCATATGAGCTTAATGATATTGAGAAGAAAGTCTTATCTTGTGACCTTAAATTTTGTATTCAACCAGATAAACTCGATTATTGCCAATCGCTTACTCCGTTTGAAAAATCTATTTGGAATTTAAAAACCAACCTATGAAAGGTGCTAGCCGTGTTGATTTCAATTTTGTTAAAACTAAGCTTAAGGATATCGCCCTTACTTCGTACTATAGCTACTCGCCTAACTCTCTTCCACTTAACGTTAGTGGGGCAGAGTTGTCTGTTCTTAGGAATCTATCTAAGAATAAAGACTTAGTTATCGTACGTCCTGATAAAGGCAATGGTGTCGCTATCCTCAATAAAGCTGACTATATCGATAAGGTTGAGTTACTTCTATCCGACACTGAGAAGTTTAAATTACTTGCTTATGATGTACTAGATCTCTGTATTAAACGTGAAGGTCAACTTATTCGCTTTCTTAGGGATACTCTTCTAAAACAACGTGCTATTTCTGAATCCGTGTATAATAATCTTTTTCCTCAAGGTAGTAAACCTGGTATTCTGTATGGTCTCCCTAAAGTTCATAAGGTTAATTGTCCAGCAAGACCTGTTATGTCAGCAATTGGGACGTTTAATTATAAGCTTGCTAAATTTCTAGTTCCTATCTTACAACCACTTACTGGTAATCAGCATACCGTCCATAGCTCCATTTCATTTGTAGATGAGATTACCCAGCTTACTCTTTCTCATGATGCTGTCATGGTTAGTTTTGATATTGCTAGCCTTTTTACTAATATACCTTTGGATGAAACTGTTAATATCATTCTTGATCACCTTTTTTTCCGGTACTGATGAGGTTCAAGTTGAAAATTGTGTCTTTAGTAAACCTCAGTTTAAGAAACTGCTTGAATTTGCAGTAAAAAGTAATCATTTCATTTTCAATAATCATCTCTATGAACACACTGATGGAGTGGCTATGGGCTCTCTGTTGGGGCCAAGTTTTGCTAATATATTTATGCGTGCTCTTGAACAAAACTTTCTTCCTAACTGTCCATCTAATTATAAACCCATATTTTATCGTAGATTTGTGGATGATACTTTTTGCATTTTTCAAAATCGTACTCAAGTTGAATGTTTTCTAAATTATTTGAATCACCAGCATCCTAATATTAAATTTACACAAGAGCTTGAGGAAAACAACTCCTTACAATTTCTTGATATCCTGGTTACACATGTGGAGAATGGTTTCACTACTAACTTATATCGGAAGAAAACTTTCACTGGTCTATACACTCATTTTGATAGTCTCTCACCGGTTCAGTATAAAATTAACCTCACTTCTGTTCTTGTCTACCGTGCCTTTCATATTTGTTCGTCTTATAAGGCCTTTCACAGTCAAATTTGAAACATCAAACGGTTTCTACAACAAAATCGTTTTCCAGCACAACTTATTGATCGGATTATTAAAAGGTTTCTTAGCAAACAATATGTGGTTGACATAAAGCCCAGTAATGTCCCTAAATTCCCCTTACTTCTTTTTCTTCCCTATCTACGTGTCTATAGTATACACCCCAAAAAACGACTTACCAAATTTATTGGTAAAATGTACCCCCATGTTGACCTTAAGATTGTTTTTCGGACTAATAAACCTATTGGTCACCTTTTTTCCCTTTATAGATCGTGTCCCTAGTCACGTTTGCTCCTCTGTTGCTTACAAGTTTACTTGTAGTAGCTGCCAGGCTACTAACTATGGCAAAACATCACGCCATTTCATTGTTCGCTGTAGAGAGCATCTAGGGATTAATAGAAAAAGTAACAGTGTTAAAGGCGCCTCATCAGCCATTAAAGACCATGTAAAAGACACTGGTCACAGTGCCTCCCTGGACAACTTTTGCATCACGCTCAATTTTCAGAGCTCCTCGATTCCCCTTTGTCTATTTTAGTCCCTTAAGGCCTTTAGTCATATTTTTCACTCATATTATAGCCTGTTTACCATAGCTCCTTTGTTTTTTTAGGTTTTTTCCTTATTTAGGCAATATATGTCTTTGCTGGTTGGGGATTTTTCCCTAGTGTATACTTCCCTTTAGATCTCCCCGTTATTTACTTTCTTAACTTCCCGTGGATTTACTTTCTTGATTTCCACTTGTTTTTTCCCATTTGTTTTTGCTACATTTATAAAAACCTCCCGCTGGCACTGTTTATTAACTGAGGATGGGACATGATGTCTCGAACGTATATCGTTTATGTCAATATCCTCTATGTCACTAAGGCTGGGTTTGAACGTCACATTTTAGTCGAGTCGAATTAAAATGAATTAAATGCGACTTCGCACTAGTTTAAATTCGACGTTACTGCGACTTCGTTTTATACGTCGACTTCATGTCGAATTCAAATCCCATTGCGCCTCCGCGTTTTGTATGGCTAGCACAAATTTGCTTCATTTCATAGAAAAAATGGTGCAAAACACTCAAACGTTTGTTCCAAACAAAGTTTTGTCTACACAAGTAGCAGCTATTCTGATGTTACCAAGGCAGAGTGTCCCCTCCAACCGTAATCTAGTTGGCAAATTCTTGGCAAAATTAGTTAACCAAAACCAAAATACAATTTTTTGAGTTGACCAACGGCAAAAACAAGATCATTTTTTGCCTGAGCCTTAATTTTCTCAGAAGCTTACATCTTATAAAAAAGTGTACTCGGGCACATGCTCGTCTACCTCAAAAATATTTGATAGATTCGGCACCTCTGCCCCCTGACTTTTCTTGTACAAACCGCCACGGTTCTACACTAGAGGCCTATGAATATTCCTTATCTCACCAATCTTTTGGCTTAGGCCTAAAAGCAAAATGCACTCATCAAATTCACAACCATGCTGCTCTTGTTCCTATATTGATATGAAATCTTCCGTTTCGATGGCCATCTTTTGGTGTGGAAGACAATATACAGTGTATTTGATAATTAGGCGCCAAGAACTGTCATTGAATAGATTTGATACACAAGGATATGAGGATGCACAAGGCCGAAGACAATAGCAAACTTCCTTTAAACAATAGCACACATCTGTGAGGTTTACAATTTCAGTCGACTGGAATTGAATTTAATGCGACTTATAAAACCAAGTCGAATTTAGGTCGAAGATGCGACTTGATACACTCTTTTCTTTTTATAAGAATACCTAATTTTTTTCTGAGCCTCAATAGTCTTAAAAATTTTCGGTTTTGAGCCTCAGATTATTCTTAAATTATTCTTAAATTTTTCTTGCTCAACACAAGGTGTAAATTCGCCTTAAGATCAAAGAAACATATTAAATCATTTTTGATGTATTGATTCATTGTAAATTTCAACGAGAACAAACAGAACAAGTCAAAATACGGTTTTAGTCGAAAAGTATTATTTCAACTCCATCAATATCATCAATGAAAATGTAGTCCTCGCTATCATCTGAATACGTAACTCTATATTTGGCAAGAGTTTTATTGAAGTACTCGATTTGTCCCATGAATCATCTATTCTCGTATAAAGCTTTGATTTGATTAACAAAATATTGTAGTTTTGATGAAGGTTGAGCCTGGGAATATTCTTAAATTATTCTTAAATTTTAGCAATTTTGAGCCTCAATATTCTTATAGACTTTATTCTTATAAAATAAAAAGAGTGTAAGTCGAAGATGCGGCTGTACGTCGACTGGAATTAAAAGTTGGTTTTATACGTCGCAGTAACGTCGAATTTAATTTACACTTAGTCATTTTTGACACAGTATATGACTATCGTTTAAGTGAACATCGTCTATGTCACTAGTATAAGTCTACTTGCGTAGGCCTAATTTTAGCAATTATTGGAATGTCGAAATAGATAAATATATAAAGAAGAAAGATGTTTTTCGTCGTGGCTCTTCTTTTGGCACCTTTTGGGCAACTTTTAGAGATTTTGTGAGCAAATCGTGGACAGGGATAACATCCGCAGACGAATTTCAGCAATTTCCTTCAAGCACGTACTTGTAGAGTAGTGGGTATAAGGGGGAAAGAGGGCAAAGTACCTCGTAGCTGCCATCGAGACGGTAATTTCAAGGTAAAAATGGTAAACCAAAGGCTAAATGCACTTTTTTCAATGAGAAAACTGCGTTTTAGCCTGCGCCTCAAGTTTCTTGTAAGCTTTTCTCTTATCAACAACACAAGTAATTGACAAATACTCTTCTAGAATACTCCGTAAATTTAGCGCTTCTAGCCCCCCTGGCTTGTGTTGAAAAGTCGCCACTGTTCTTGTACCCCTGGAGTGTTGTTGGCAATCCCTAATGAGGAACTGAAACCCTACCTGCTACCGTGTCGAACACCAACAGCACCAATAGAGGACAATGAAAGTAACAGTGCAGGGGCGGATCTAGGGTGAGTTCCAAGAGTTCTAGATCTCAATCAGAAGTTATGAGTCATAAGAAAAAAATCAATAAAGAATTCCTTTTTGTTCCAGGGAAAATATAAAGAGCTGCACCTTTTTATTGTGTCTGTTATTTTTAAAATATGCACATAAAACGTCATATACCTCTCGCTTCAGCGACCAGGCTAAATGCCCTCGGAAAAACATTGCAAATTCTACCCGCTGTACTCAGTGGCCGATAATTGTTTCCTTTTTCTCGAATCCTGTCGGTTTAGAATTCTTCGAAACTGTGTTCGGAACTGAAACATATGTGTTCTCGATTGTGTTTGGAACTGAGACATCTCTATTGTAATCATGTTTAGAACTTACACCTATGGGTTACAAGTGACTGATATCATTTTTCTCAGCGTTTAGAACTGCGACATACGGGATTCAAATTGTGTTTAGAACTGAGACATTTATGTGCTCACTTGAAAACGAGGGCAAAGGTGCAAGTAATAATTTTCGCCGACTTTTACCAAATGGACGAAACGGATGCGAGAGCTACAATCCTTGACCTCTCAGAGTTTTCAGAAGCATCGCATAGGTTTTTTGACATAAACTATTCCTTGAAAGTCAAGTATTCGAGAATCAGTGAATCGTTTGTTCTCCGCCAGGATGAAGTAGGCTCATTACTTCTCCCAAAAAGTTTTGCTGACGAAGGTTTTGAAGCATACTGGTAAGATTCAGTGCAATCCAGCATTTGGTTGTTAGCATATTTTATGGGTTGACTTTTTTCAAATAAAGTGGTCGAAAAAATACTTTAGATGCTCTGAGTGGTCAAAGAAGAAAGCATCCTTGCCCAGAGGAGTTTCCAATACAACTTGCAATTGACTCATTCAATTGCTCTTAATTCACCACAAAGGACACTAGTTTGGGAATTTAACTGTAGAATGACCCTTTTCTGCCTAGTAATGTAGTATTAAATATTTAACAAGAGGGCTCAAAACAGAATTTTCAATTTTTTTACAGTCATCGAAGCAAAACGTTGAAACAAAATGATCTTGAAAATCACAAGCAACTTAGAAATATTAAAGAAATATTTCAGAAACTTTAACTTCATAAGGGTCTGCTCCCCCTGAAGCTCAAATAAATTAAACGAGGAAGCTTTCCCCTTGAAACAATAGGACCACAAGTTTGTTTCTATCTAGTCGTTCATCAGGAACTCACTCAAAATTTTGTCTAGATCCGCCACTAACAGTGAAAGTGCGAATATAGATGCCGAACAAAGCGAGTAACTTCATACCAGTGCAAAGCATTATAAAAAACATGAAAAACTAGACCTAACTTGTAGAAGTAAATTTTGGGTACATGAAACTTAACAACATTGTCACAATTACCAACAGTTGGTCCTAGACTCCTTGCTTATATTAAGTTTAAGATGGCATGTTCTACTTTGTCACACCACATAAAGCGCTAATGCTCTGTTAATGAAGTAAAACTGCGCTGCGTCTGGTCATGTCAATACAAGGAAAACATTATTTGCTCGACAGAATAAAACTTGCATTTCTGAAAATGTGATACCCCATCCCCTGGAGAGTTGGCCATTTTTTCTTCCCATACCTGGAACAACAATGAACACTGAATAAAAGAATGCAGCGATGGTGCCACGCAGGGGACTGGGAGCATATCCTCTCCTAGTTCTCTCCAAGATCAGTTGCCTAATATGCCCGCATTCAATGAGGTAGTGTTAGTGGTGAGGTGAGTGGCTTCTAGCAAGTAGCAAATCCTTTTTACGATATACCATTGCCACTTTTTTGTCACGTGTACTGAACAAGTAAAATAGCTACGCCTTTTAGCACTCGTATAAATTAGTATAATTTATGTTAGCCAATTGTATTTAGCTTAGGCCATCGATATATTAGATGCCACGTGTAGCTAGAAAAATTATAAGGATAGAGATCTTGCAACAACACAATACGCCCTTGCATTAAAATAGGTGTGGAAATCAAATGTGATGGTCACTGTTGAACGAAGCTTCCTATAAGTCCCTCTATCTGTGATGGCTAGTGCCACCAGCACAGGTGTCAGCCTTGGTTGTGTAAGAAAGGAATCATCATTGAAGGATTCCTGCCAATAATGCTGCCAGAATTCGTTCGAGAAGCGTGCTTTGGTAGGAAGAGTACTCTATTTCCCACCAAAACACACTTTTTCGATGAATTCTTGCAACATTATTGGCAGGAATCCTTCAGTGGTGATTCCTTTGTTAGCCAATCAAGATTCGATGCCTATGCTGATGCCATCTTGATAGGTTGGCTTTTTAAAGACAAAAAGAAAATTCCTATGACTGTGAAAAATATATTTTGGAATTCAAGTCATGGGCTTAAATAGTTGATGGCATGAACAAAAATTTACCGTGAAGAAAAGCATCTTGTTGTACGTATGTGCTGACTGGGACATCTTCTCCTATCGTAGCGTCCATAATTAGCATTAACAATGGATATTGTATAACCATGCGAGCAGGATATTGTTGATCTCCTCCCTTCACACACAACTGACTCTTTCAAACCTGCAAAAAGTAACATTTAATTACTATTCAGTAAGCCCCAGCTGATGGGGGTTGGATCCAGCCGCCCCTTGCCTAAATAATAATAATCATAATACTGGAAACAATCATATTTCATTCAATTAGACTACAATTACAAATCTCACTATTACGAGGTAATTTGTAATTGGCTAGCCTGGGTTACAATACATGCAAAAATGTAAACAACAATTGTTGTATATAAGACAAAACAAAAAAACACAAATGCTAAAAGCAAAGTAGATCAGGGTTGTTCTATTGTTTGTCTCTGCAGCAGAAGATGTAGTAGTCTGTTCGTATTGAAATTGTAGATAGTTTAGAAATGAGAAAGCGTTTGTACTGGTTATCGATAGAGAGGGAATCACACATTTTAAGAAATGAGAGGCATGAGTTAGCACAGATTCCAAGAGAGCTCATTGAGAGATTTACAAAGATGACAGATTTGTACTGACTTCTCAGATCTGAGACTAGCTTCGAACATTTTAAGCGCTTTCTTTCTGCATTGTTGTTTAGGTTTGTTTCAAAGCCTATCGTTAGTTCCATAATGTAAAGACAGTTCTCCTTAGTTTTCAAAAGTAGGCCAGGACGTAAATCATCACCAGTAACGATCGGGTGTGAAGGGAAGCCTGGAATGTCCGCATATAGTAAAGATCCTTCTACTACTTTCAATGATGCGGCAAGAAAATATAGTACAATTAATAATAATAATAATAAGGTTCTGAAGGATTGTTAATGCTGGGATACAAAAGATCAGTTATTTATTGACAAAACAATCCTGAAGGATTGTAGGACAAGGCACACTAATCTGGCTATGGCGTAGATAGACTATAAGAAAGCTCATGACTTCGTTCCCCATAGTTGGATTAGTGAGTGCATGGAAATGTTTGGAATAGCTGGAAACATGGGAGAGTTTTGCAAAGAAGCATGTTGCAGTGAAAGTTTTCCTTAACTTCCAATAGAGAGGAACTTGGTGATGTGGATGTTAAAAGAGGGATTTTCCAAGGAGATAGTTTGTCACCACTGTTATCTGTCTTAAGCATGGTGCCACTATCGTCATTACTCGGAAAGGTAAATGTGTGCTGTGAGTAGGGGAAAAGGAGTATAAACTTAATCACCTACTCTTTATGGATGATTTAACACTATATTCCAAGAGTGAAGAACAGATAGACTCACTAATACAGACTACTCACATTTTTAGTACTGATATAGGCTAAATTTGGAATGAAGAAATGCGGGGTGCTAGGCCTAAAAAGAGGGAAGATTATAAGATGTGAAGGTATAGAATTACCGAATGATGAGATAATAACAGAAGTTGGATAATAAGGATATACTTATTTGGGTATTGTGGAATTAGATAAAGTGAAGGAGAATGAAATGAAAGAGAAAACAATGAAGGAGTATAAACGACAGCTAAGGTTAGTTCTACAGTTCAAGTTGAATGGAAGAAACAAGATAACTGCAATTAATACCTAGGCAGTAGCAATATACAGATATGGAGCAGGTATGATATGTTGGAGAGAGATTGAACTGAAAAGTATCGATAGAAAGACAAGAAAAACCCTAAAAATGTATAGTGCCATGTACCCAAAGAGTGATAATATATATGAAAAGGTACAAAATATATATGAAAAGGAAGGAAGGAGGTCGTGGTCTTATCGGTGTGGAACAATGTGTAAAAGGAGAACAAAAGAGCTTAGGTTTTTATGTGGCAAAATCTGAAGAGTTTGTGGTAAGAGGTGTGTGTGCATCAGGAACCATGCAGAGGGAACAATGGAGAAGGAAGAATTCAAGAGGAGAACGGAAGAAGAGCTCAAACAAAAATGGACAGGAAAGGCAATGCATGAGCAATTCGTTAGAGAAATGTTAGAAAGGTAGAGAGGGTTAAAGCTTGGAAATGGCTGTCGAGGAATGATTTGAAGGTGGGAAAGGAAGCTCTCCTATGTGCTGCACAAGAACAAGCAATAAGGACCAACTGCGTGAAGCATTATATAGATAAGAGCAGGGATAGTCCACTGTGTAGAATGTGTGCTAAACGAGGAGAAAGCATACAACATATTGTTTCAGAGTGCGAAAAATTAGTCCAGAAAGAGTACAAAAGACGTTAAGATTACGTGACAAAGAAAGTACACTGGGACATGTGTAGGAAACATGGGCTTGAGCATTCAGATAAGTGGTATGAACACACCCCAGAGGGTATTGTTGAGAACGAGGCTGTGAAAATTATGTGGGATATGTAGTAATTCATAAGGAAAAGAAAGAGGCTCTAATTGCTGATATTGCTGTACCTGTGGATACGAGGATTGCAGAAAAAGAGTTGGAGAAGGTAGAAAAATACCAAAATCTGAAAAGGAAATATAAAGGTTGTGGGAACTGCGATGTGCAAAAGTTGTTCCAGTAGTGATTGGTGTCCTCGGAAGCGTTACAAAAGATCTTGAATGTTGGATTGAAAATATGGATATTGTGCCTGAGGTTGGAGTGCTACAGAAGACTGCGTTATCGGGGACAGCAAGAATACTGAGAAAAGCGCTAGAGGTTTAAAGATGAAGGACACCTGTTAGCCTTTAGTCATTTGCTATGACTCGCCTAACTGGAAGAAAAATGGCAATAAAAAGAGCCAGTTCAGAAATTCTTATAATCCCATAATTTTTTTCAAACTTTCATATGAATATATTTACTACATACAATAATACACCTCTCATATAATGGTAGTGCACCATTGGCTAGTTTGTACTATACATGAAAAGTAACCAAAATAATAATGATAATAAACATACAACATACCTCAAAGGTAAAATAATAAGAAAAGGAATTAAATGTTCAGAAGTTCTGGGTTGCTCCATGGCTTATTTCTTTGGCAAAAGATGAAGTATGAGGTCCTAATGGCAATGTTGATGGTCTTCATAATAATTCTTTTCTGAACAAGTTTGTCAAAGCTTAGATCCTGAAGCAACGATAGAAAGGAATCACATGAAGAGCCCATAACACCAAGAGCACCCATGGAGAGATTAATAAAAGTAACTTTGTTATAGGTAGAGGACAGGCCCTTGATAAGTCTGCTGTACTTAGTTCTAGAATGTATAGTACGTAATTCCCCGTGACTAACAGAAGGTCAGGACGAAGGCAGTCGCCGGTAATCAAACATGGATAAGTAAAAGAAGGCAAATCAGCATAGAGTTTGCATGGGCTAAGAGATGAAAATGTATTAGCAAGGTAGAGAAGGACAGAGTTATGGCGCCAAGTGTATCTCCCCTCCTCGAGGTAGCATTTACAACTAGGTATCACGTGTTGCAACGTTTCTGATTGAAGGCAGAATGAACATGCTGACGATTGAGAAATGGACCATTTGCAAAGGTTTTTTCGAGTTGGAAGAGTGTTGTTGAGATATTTTATGGAGAAGTTGAAAATATTTCTCGGCATATTTTGTTGAACAGTTGACCAAAAGCGTGAAGTTGTCTGACATGAAAATTTCAGAATAGATGAGATAACCAAGCCTTGAGAAAGGAGTGTATTTTTGATGCGATCTTCGTGCTCATGTTGTACAGCTTTCAAAACTTGTTTAGTATTCTGGAACTGGGCATACTGAAGATTAGTGCCATAGCTTGTATCAACCCAAAGTGATTTAATGTCAGGATTTGGTGAAGATTTCAACGCGTTCCGTATAATAGTTTGGCATTCAACAAACTTGATTGATGGTGGGATAAGATTTATTCCGTATCTAGATGTTTTTAAGATTAAAGAGCTGAAAGTCGCGCTTATAGGTAAATCTAGCCACTGCCTCACATACCTCGAAACTACATTATCTAAATTTTCAACCACCCATGTTTTGCTAATATCAGCAATGGTCAAATGCCTAGCAAGCTTCGATAGCACAAAACGATGATAAAGGAGAAGTTTGTTTTTTGGGTGGCAGGGTAGGCAATGAATTTTAAGCATCAGATCGTTTATTGTATCAAGAAGAATTGACATATGATCGCTATTATCCATATGGAAATTGAAGTACCTACCAAGGTATTTAAAGGGCATGTTTTTTCCAACAGTTGGAACCAAGGAATTATTTAAAATCAGTTTGGGAAGGTACTGAATTGAAGAGGTGGCTGCTTTCTTTATGCCAAATGTGAGGCATTTATCGACTCTAATAATCATACCTGCCCAGTTGCACCACCGTGTGAAATGATTTAGGAGAATTTGATTTTCATTTTCTAGGCCAGTAATCACAGCAGCGTCATCAGCAAACTGAAACCAATGAATAGGGTAGATATAGTTCAAGCTAAAGCCGAATTGTCGGAATTTCTGTGCTGCAATATAGCGAATAATAATAATAATAATAATAACGTCCCCGGTATGACTCTAAACTGCGACGGCAAGGGTGCAGAGGTGTAGTACCTTACCCCAGT
>OLMO02000278.1:8595096-8617414 GCA_900291935.2 Cassiopea xamachana | reverse complement strand
CCCCCCCCCCCCCCCTACCCTAAGTGCGTGAAAAACAGAAAACCGCATTAACTGTGAACTAAGGGCATTATTCACACAGAAGAAGGGAGACTTTGAGTACGCCATCAGAGCGAGAGAAAACGTTTTGAGGTTATACCCCTCTAGAACATTAGAAAACGCTCTTTTGGCATGTAGGAAAAACATTACGTTCATCGCTGATCTCTCGTCAGAGGAGCAGAGATGTAGCGACCTGAGTGGTTTGGGGGTGTAGCACCCCAAACTTTTGAAACCTGAGAAAATTCAGGTAAAACTGGCTCATTATGGCTTACGGGCCATTCAAGAGTACGTGCACTCAGTTTTTCATCAATTTTTATACCCCACTCCTCCCTGTACGCTTTTGTACACTTTGGAGGTACCCCCACTTATTTCTTATATAATTCTAACTCACGCCCACCAAGGAGGTGTTCGAATTAATTCTTTATCTAGCTATGTATATAAGCCAATACATAGCTGAGATATCTACAATTATGACAGTTTTGTACAAAAGCCAAGGGGAACTTGCATCTATAATCTTAAAAGATGGCTATATTTATTGAGGATGGTTTGCAAGTAATCTAAGTTTGAAAATTACTTGAACGTATATACGATCTTTCAGGAGCACCCCCTCCTCATTGCACGCTGTTGTACGTATTGTAACCTTTGAATACGAGGAGATTGAAATGATTGAATCAACGTCCTTTGAATTTTCTTGTCTTTCTTCAAATATATACAAACTGATATTATATATAATTGTACTACATGTACTGGGTATACGAAAGCGCCTCGTGGCTTCCTTCTGACACAAAAAAGTTGATATATAATTTACCTATAAGATGGTAGCCTTGGTACGAATTTTGGACGACATATATATCACCCTGAGAAAGTGGTCTGGGCTAGCCCATCCTACAGTACGCATTCTATGCTTTTTGGATACCCCCTGCCCCCTTCAGAGCGTCAAATTTTTGAATGGTTCCTTATAACTAGCGTCATTGGCTGATTCATGAATTCATCATTGCAAATGAACTCTTTATCCAGGAGTTGGAATGGTTTGCTTGAGAATTCACAGAGGTTTCCCTTTTTATACAACAACAATTCGTAATGAGAGAAAATTTATAACATCTATTCTACTAGATACAAGATCAATTGCAGGACCAAGAGTTCTCCTTCAAGAAGCATATTACTTGGTAAATTTACTGAGCATTGCAGCTCAGTACCTTTGAGCTCATTTGCTAATTGTAAAGACAGTTAGATGTGATTCGTTCCTGGAAATTCAAGAGAAACAAATCATATGAAGAGAACATCTTAAAAGAAGGATCAAAGACAGGTGGCCTAGCTACTGCGTAACATTGCCAGACACTGTCGTCTCTTGTTAATGCGGGCACTATTTGAGTGGCCAAAGCACTACATAGTACTGGATCTTATTATATTTTAAAGATCTTGCTGAACTGAAGAGCCAATTTTACAACATAAATGAATTCGCTAATTTTAAGTTTTCAACCCCCGGCACTAATTTCAAAGTGAAGAAGCTACCACTGAGTATGAAGCAATTGCAACTTACCGAATGATATGAAAATATTGCAGAATTACCGAAAAGAGTGAAAACATTACCGGGTGTCACACCTTGCACACCCCCTCAGGTAACTCCGTTTATGAACACGCTCCACAAATGAATTTATCTAAGCACATATCAGAACACAGTTATTCCGAGCATAACAAGTCGCTGCGAGAGTTGTGAGCATGAATCTGTATAGAAGCAACAGGGAAAAGCTCTGTAACGCAGTTATCAAAATTAACAAAGAATGTACACAGACTAATACACAAAAAGACCTTTGCCAAATAAAAAGGATATGAAAAAATAGGTAGAATGAATAGAACTGAAATGGTGCAACAATAGAGGTGCAGCAGCCTGTACAAAAGTGAAATGGAAACGCTGCTAGTGAGCAGAGATATAATGGGGGTCAGAGGCTTGTTTTCAGAAACGTTTTTTCCGTTTAACCACTCTTTTCTTATTGGAAAATGTTCCTTTTCCAATAAGGTACAAGTTATTTGAATTATTTATCCCTACGAAGAGAAGGCCAATTAACCCCTCAACCTGTTCTAATTGAAGTTTGAAGACTTGTACGCCGATCCAAAGAGTTTTTATCTTTTAGAGAGATAAATGCAGAAAAAGAGACAAGGAAAAAATAATACTTGGACACGAAATTTTCAAAGGGGGGCACAAAGCGATATTTTAGAACTTCTAGGGGGGCTTGCCCTCTAGGTCCGTTCATAAAAATGAAGATCATAAGAATATTAAGGCTCAGAATCACTGGAATTTATTCCCAGTGTGAATGGGAGCCGATGCATTTGGCCATGTTCTCAAACCGGAGTGGATAGGTCTTGCGTGGATATCCCTACTAGCCAGTTTGGATCTGATCCATTTGGGTCCCGTCCAACTCAGAACTGGTGCAGATGGGAAACGAAGCTTGTTTTGCATCAATAAATACAAGGGTTTCCTGTATGCAGTAAGAAACCTCTTTTCACATCCACACTACATTGGATCGGATACGTATCGGGTGTCCACACGAGACCTGCGTGGATTGGATCCAAGGAAGAAAAGATCCGTTCCCTTATGTACGATGCTCTAATAATGCTTTAGGAATAATATAAAAGTCAAGTCAGGGGTGAATACTTGGGGCGGTGTGAGGTTGTGACACTCCCACATCAGATAAAACAGCAAAATTTGAATTTGCTGGGCTATTGAACATCTTTGCTGGGCTATAATGATGTGAGAGAGCCTTGCTAGAACTGAATTTCCTTGTAAATAATGCGTAGACTAATTTTCTTTCGGTGCACTAGCGTGAGATCATGCTCCTTACGTTGCACTATAGACATACGACAGCAAGGAGAGAAGTCAGCGTAGCTTTTTATTCTGGGCACAGAGATAAACGACGATGGCAACTTTTATTCCCTGTTCCAAAACGGTGTTTTCTTACGCTCCAGAGGGCGTGACTCTTAGAAAATTCTCTTTGACCGAGTCTCCAAACATTTCATCTTATTTTCCAATGTTTTAGGTGGGTTACCCTTCAACATAGCTGGTTTTCAAGGGGCCTTCCATTAATATATATATATATATATATATATATATATATATATATATATATATATATATATATATATATATATATATATATATATATATATATATATATAATGTACTTTCGCGTGAATGGCTACCAAAATTGGAAATTTTATGCCCCGGCGAGGATTCGAACCCAAGAGGAATGACTACTAAGGTCATTCTTCGTTAAGGCCTTCACCACAGCCAGGGCTATGTTTATTCTGTTTCGGCATATTGCCTTCGTCAGAGCCAGGCGTATTTTATAGTAATTCAGTAGGCAATGCCTGACAGGGAGTTTTATACTTACTCGAGAATGGGCTACCAAAATCCTCGCGCGGTCAAAATATTTCATATTGTGATATACCATTCACGAGTAAGAAATATATACAATAAATAGTAGCTGTAATTACAGTGTACAACTAAAAAACAGATAAATTTAGGCAAAAGGAAAAGTCAAAGGGAAATATAAGGAACAAATAATTGGCTCTATGCAAGCATGGTCTTTTTCTTCACTTTAAAAGTTGGAAGAGTATGAGCTGTTCTACAGTTATTTTGCAGTGATTTTCATACCGTTAGCCCCCTTGCATGCAAAGCAGCTTTGCCCAAATTGCATTTTCAATCTGGGGGTCTCGGATTACAAAGTGTTCTACTCATCACTGCAGATAAACTGTTGAAAAGACTGGACCATGAATGGCCAAGCGTATGGTTGCGCTTGGCCATTCATTGCTTTGTATTTCCATTTGTCTCCCACTCCCCTTCCGCTCCAGTCCTGTTGTCCACAACAGTGGGCTTGAGTGCCACCTGTTCAGAGGAATTAGGGGCTTCTCGACAAATTGGTAAAGTCATCTCTACCAGGTACTATACTCGAGAAAGCTAAAACTTGCTATCCATCACATGAGATTTTTCATAGCTGGCAAAGACGTTGTTGTGTCTTACGTTTGCTTACTGCTGCAATGGTATTCCTTTGAATGTGTGATCATAATATAGACACAACTTTCAAAGGACAATATCTATTGTTGCAGGGAAAACTTCTTAAACTCTAACGAAGGTGTGGCAGCTACGTCCGTGGGCCACGATTCATCAAGACTTACAATTTTCTGTCTTGGAGTTATAATATTAATTTTAGCATAAATTCTATTATTTTGTTCCACTTTTGCTTTTTATTACGATGAAGTAAAACAAAGGTATGAATACAATCCTCCAACTTCCAGGCAAATCTGGACCTAAGGTACTTAAAGAATATTTTATGAACAATGTAAGGCTCAAAACCAAGAAGGGCAAGAACATTGAGGCTCAAAAGACTAGCTATTCTTATAGGAAAGAATGTATATGTCTTATAGGAAAGAATGTAACGAAGAATGTTGGATCTCAGAATGAATCAGAGATGTCTAGCGTAAAATTTCCTTATTTGTGCTTGCAACATAGGGGCAGGCTACATGGGGGCTTGAGCCACTTCTTGGCTATGCTGGACTGAGTTCCCCCTCAGAAAAATTGTGAGAAAGAAAACTTTTCTGTTGTCTAACTTACAGAATTTCAAGAACTGACGTGATAATAAGACTACATTGGTACTTCTGTTATACATCGATATATCTGATGATAGTTTTTCTTTTGTAATATATATTTTTCAATAAGTGTTGTCGTCCTGAGACTGTAAGAGCGGGGGCTGTGCTGTAGGAAATAAATTGGCAACGCCCACTTTTTAGGTTATGGCAATAATTTGTTTGCTACTGCTGTATATCTGTATAAAGCGAATATTTTGTTTGCTACTGCTGTATACGGGCTGTAGCAATCTTCTTCACATGATAAGAGCATGCCAGTCCTTTCTCATCCTTTGACAAATACATAGCTAAGATCGTTTCCATCCTAAGAAGTAGTCAATAAACGGTGGTTGAGCCCATCTAAAAGGTCTCATAAGGAGTGAACCTCCGGAGCTCCCTTAATGACATGTTAGTGTACAACACAATATTACAAAGTGTATTCATGGTAGGCAATTTTCTACTTTGAGACCTGACAAAATTAACAGTTGGTGCCTATGACTAGCAATCTGGAATTGCCTAATGGGTATTGTTTTTCTACTTAGAATCAACAATGCTGTTGTCGAATAAGAAATATTATATAGGCGTAGTTCTCTTGTTCATCGTCTTGACCTTATATCCCAGAAAAGGGGCGTTTGTTGAAAATGGAAGAATGAAATTCAATTGAGAAGAAGAAATGGAGATTTTAATTCGAACATGGAGAAGAGAAGGATTCGAGAGACTAGGGACATTTGAACGTTACCGTAAATTTGCTATGTATATTTTAATTTACACTTGATTTCTTTTACAAAAATTA
Organism: Cassiopea xamachana; assembly: GCA_900291935.2. NCBI lineage: Eukaryota > Metazoa > Cnidaria > Scyphozoa > Rhizostomeae > Cassiopeidae > Cassiopea > Cassiopea xamachana. Next base: position 8,611,965 of record OLMO02000278.1, on the reverse strand, counting down.
ACAGGGACCTCAATCAGGTCCGTAGTCATGAGGTGGAATGAGATGGAAAAGTCCACCCCTGGGTAACAGGAAGCCACCTTTTTGCCAACCCTGGAAAATGTTTTGCAATTCACTTTATTGCTGTTCCTTTGCAGCTAAGGAGAGATCTTCTGAAACTTTGATTGAGGTTTTTGTGACATACTAAAAGCTGCATTCCTTTCCTGCACACACATTATCCATTTGACTTTGATAGCATAAAGTATTAGGCTCCAAGATATTGTACCACATGATTCATCCGACGCAATTTTGCCACTTCTGCAACACACGTCTGGCTACGTGCTTGACCTCAATGGAGTTTTACTCCAGTGCGGGGAATTTCCAACAGTGTTCAAACGAAGCCTTTCAACAAAGCCATACCAATTCAACAAATATTTATTTCAAGTGTACACCTAGGTTTATAGATTTTCTTTCTTGTGCATGAGGAAAACATTGGAGCTTGGAAAATGCAGATAATTAGTCAAACAAGTCATAGTCAAAGAACAGTTTCTTATAAAAACTATGTATTTACCAGATAACAAACTCCTTGTAGCTGGAATGCCGCCTGCGATGAAGAACCCAATCAAAATCAAAGCTAGTGCCCTAGCCATCTTCCTAGCTAGTTGAAAGTTCTCGAATAAGCGTGTAACTCGACCAGCAGAATATACTACACATGCTACGTACTAGACATGCAGCTAATATTAGAGAACAATTGAGGAATGTTTAACATGTCTGGTAATACGATTGGGACACGGAGGCGTCTGTCATCTCATGTCTGAAAAGCTAAAATTAACGTTAGCAGATGTGCAGCTTAAGCTCCCGAATAATGGGAAGTAGAGGAAGTTGGGGGTAGGTGACTTTCTAGTTGACACATAATTCCTGGTTGCACAAAATCTCCCTAATTTCCTAGTGACTATCGGAGAATATGACTGAATTCAAGTGATTAAATTATGCTATAAGACAACTAACTAGTGCTGCAAAAATAGTGTTCTTACAATCGGGGTTTGAGGGGAATAGCCTTCAGAAGTGAATGCAACTATTTTAAAATACTGGACATATATGTGCTTTTCCAATTCTCTTGAGGTTTCACCAAGATTATTTCACTCTTTTTCTAACAATAGCCCTATCTTTCAGAATTTTAACATAATACACTTTTTTATAACAAAGAAGTAGATTTGAGCATTGAGACTCCAATGCGCTGAAGCCTAAGAGAATTTTAAGTACAATGAAAGACACAAGTCGTCAAAACTGTTGCTCATTTTGAGTTCTTTTTAGAATAATCATTGTGATGTAACTACTAAACTTTTCTTCTTTTCTGCCCATGCTATGTGCTTATGAAGAACTAGTACAGTAAGAAGGGTTTGAAAGGTTTCCTTTTCATTTACAAATCTGGCCAATTATTTGCAAGAAATTTAAAATTAATCTAAGTTTAAAAACCAAGATTTTCAGAAACGAGAAAATAGGTATTCTTATAGAACAAAGTACGTTAACTCCTTCGTTATAAGAACAATTTTATAAGAACACTAGCCAGGTATTTGGTGGGAAATTAAAAAAAGTAAGAACAAGGCTGAGTCTGAGCAACTCCGCATAACTGGAAATGCCGCTATGTGGGATTGATTTTAGGTAAGTATACTGAAGTACACAATATAGACTCCTAAGATTAAAAGAAAGGTAACAATGGACAAATAGAAATGCTACTACATGACTTCACAAGTACTTAATAGCGCTTACCTTTTGATCTAATCATGGCAAAACTCCATACACTTGGATTTGGTCTATCTAGTCTTAAAATAATATATACTTGAAGACTGAGTTTTCAAAACATAATTTTTTCAACGTTTGATCAATCTTGTGTGCGAGAGCGTTCGAGAAGAGTCTTTATTTTGCAGCACCTCACCATCATAGAGTCTGGTGCGAGCTAGGCCTTGCTCTGAAAACGAAGCATGGGTGTGATGAGAGCAGAACAGTTTCTCTCATTTTATCGAAGTTTCGTTGAGAAGTTTTTCTGTAATTGATTAATAATTGCGCGTTTGGTAATACACATGTTTGGTTATTCACATGTTTAGTTACTCACATTGTTGCTACTTTACTGTTTTATCATTCACATGTGTGCTAAATTTTAACATAACTTCGCTGCTTCTTACGCCAATCTGAATGGTATGCTTCGTTACAATCTTTTCTAAGCTCATTGTTGGCACTGTGGCAGGATTTTCCCCCCTTAATATTTCTTCTTTGGCCCTATCTATGCACGGCATCGGGATTTCCTTGCTCCTCACATACACCTTTTCGAAATACATATGCTCTGTTTTCTAGGAGAAGTTAATCCAAGATTTGATGCATCTAGCAAGAAATCACTTACAACTATGACAATAGAAACTTTTTCTATAACCATGAAAATACTACTTGGCCAAAGAGAACTATCCACATAAGCGACGAAAATTTGCTGCTGGTACATGCCTACATCACTGCTACATAATGACAAAATAAAAGAACTTTTATTCGAGAAAATTAGTGAGTCTATGTAATTAATACTTTTACGTCCATTTTGGCCGAGTTCCAAGTCATAAATCTTGACTATATTACTTGGCTATGACCAGCCTAAAATATAAGACAACAAAGTATTAAAATATCATCTGAAATGCAACAAATCATAATAAGGTGTAAAGTCGAGAATATTATTTCTTTTCCTCGTATGCTGCTATCCCAAATAGAATTCAGGTAAAAGGCAAAAATCTAACATGAAAGATATTACTCCAGAAAGAATTTGAACACAAGAATTTGGGATAAGTTCAATTACTTTCACACTAATGTCCCAAAGAAGCACAACAAATTAACTGTAGTCGTAAACTCTCTATTTCAGTTATATATTTTAGGCTTGAATCAAGAAGAGGCTAATACATGTATAAGTAGGGTTCTCTATAGTTTCATGCCATGGGAAGTGCCTGAAACAACAATCCTGTGCTAAGGAATTGGCATTTTAGGTGGGTTGGCTACATCCACCCTCTCGTTAATTCTATTTCCTTAGTGTTGTTACTTGGTTCGAAATCGCTGTTGGATGAACTGAAAGGGAATGCTCGTCAAATGAGAATGAATTAAGACATAGGGAAAGAGATGTAGAAGCAATCTGGATTCCCACTTTACCTAGGTCAAAGCATATATAGAAATTGTCAACTTACATGGCTATTTGCAATCATAATAAACACGAAGATACTTGTGTGTTCCTACACATGGATTACCAAACACATAGTTGAAAGGTCTTAGTATACAGAAGCGTTTTCCATTGCATGAAGCGGCCACTTTTATCTTCGAGCTGCAACGAACATTATTACAACTTAAGTAAAATACGTGACAGATGGCAGGATCGCAATATATTTCTCGTATAGGGTTGTTTATGTGCAACTAGGAGCGGTGCTAGGGAGGCTGTCGGGGATTGTTACACGCTAAGGATCCCTAACCATAAAGTTGATCAGTAGATTTGAGACTTGCTGTTCCTAATTCGGCAGTATCGTTGCACATATCTCTCACAAAGACACCTTACTAACAACGTCCCAAATTGAAAAGCCATTTATAACAAAAACTTCTTCCATATTGAGTAAACAACGAGAAAAGCAGTGACTGATGTCATTCAACCAATACATGTCAAGAAAAAACGTTGCATGTACACGTGTGCTGAATCTCCGTTGCATGTGTGTTACAAAGGTATTGTATATGCAATACATGAGGGGTGTAAAGGGCTTCTACATAGATTAGTTTAAACATTGAACCAATGCATAGAAATGACGCGAAATGAGATGATGATTTTGTGAGATGCGAATGATATTCATATTTGATGTATATAACAACACTCGCGTGAAATATACGCAAGCAGCAATCTCGCATTGCTGCTTGCGTATATTTCACGCGAGTGTTGTTTGGGAGACGTGCAAAGAGACCTGTTGTATCTTTTGTTGTCAAATCTTCAATGTTATCACCCAGTAGGAGTCAAGTGTATGATCTCAGCAGGCGTAGAACGATCAATCTTCTGCTGAAGCTGCGAAGGAAAAGTCATTCGAAACCTTTCATTTTATTGCTGATCACTGGAATTTTAGTTTTTTTAAACGATAGAGCGGAGGTTCCCCATACAACAGACATTAGGGAGCTTAAGCAGCACATACGCTAACGGTAACGTTAGCTTTTCAGACATGAGATGACAGCACACCTCCGCGTCACAATCGTATGACCAGACATGAGGGCATGCACGTGTGCAGATGTCTGATACCAAATGTATGCTTTTTCCGTCTATTTCTTTTGCTGAATAAAATGCAGTAGCAATCTATTTACGTAAGTTTCAAAAGTGCTTTTGGCAAGCAACCTAGTTCAATCCGTGAAACCTAGTGTGCCCGTTTATAAATAATCACTGCTATTTTGTCTTAATAAACTCCTAGTATTTCCACCAGTGCGAAGAATGATAGATATCATAAGCTAAAGGCAACGTAAGCCAACGGCATTGCCCATTGGGTTTTAAAACATGGAATTTAAGCATAAACATTTTTCCTACTTTGCCGCATTTATCATATCTACGTTGGAAATGAATGCAAATATCTTCATGAAAAGAAATGTGTTGGAAAAACAAAAGTTACAGGTTGGAAAATGCTAACGTTTTGCTCAACGTTAGCTAGGTGAAGCTAACGTTTATAAACAATGAGTAGAAACGCTAACGTTAGGGATGTCCCCTTTAAAACTTGGCTGCTCACATGACTCTATAGGTCAGCGCTTCCCGATAGGGGGTGCGAGCTGTGGTTCACGGGGGTGCGAGCTGTGGTTCACGGGGGTGCAAGAATCAATCGTGAAAGGCAAAGTAAATATATTTTTTTCTTCGCAAAGACTATCAGTTAAGATCATAACTTGTCACTATCGGCCAGCAAATCCATTGAACGAACAATCACGACTTCTAGAAAGCTGCATTTTTCGACAAGAAACGTTGTCCGAATGTCCGCTTTTCATTATGTTTTAAAGCCTTTTTCGTTTCATTCAAAACAAGGGGGTGCGAGATTGCCCACGTCAGTCTCAGGGGGTGCGGCGGTGAAAACGAATGGGGAAGCGCTGCTATAGGTGTTGATACCACTGAGATGCCAGGACAATAGATTATGACGCATGTAGCTAACGTTAACGTTTAGCGTATGTCCTGCTTAAGCTCCCTATTATGGATTTGGGAACTTAGTTGCTGTGATAAATGAGTGAGCACTTTCAGTTCTTTCGACTTTCTGTGCGAGACTTTATTGCAAAAATTAGGCTTTCGAAGTGTTTTTTGAATTCATGCATGTTCCACGGAATACAGGGTTTATCGAATATCGTATAACAACACTTCCTTCTAAGAATTAGCCCTTACTACGCGTGCTCAGATCATGCATGGCTCTGGCTACGATAAATGACTTAAAAACATTGAATGCGTATATCCCAACAAAGTGAGATATCTAATATTGCTGAGAAGCAGCAAGTTTTCCAAACAAGGTGAGAGAGAACCAACTTAGCTTCACATGTTTTGAAAGTCAGTTCTTATCTACAATAAAAAACAGGACTTGGGATTTATCTCGATAAAGGAAAAACTCACAGCTAAACTAGTTGAAAGTTGCTAATTCAAGCAGCAAAACTGATCGACTGCCGCATTAAGCTAGTTGATACAGTAGTTTATTTAAATAAACTGCTATTATCGACTAGTACCTAGTTCCTTTCACTGAATGGTTTAATGCAACTTGTAAGAAATTCGATGTTAAAACTTCGTCTTTGATTCTCAAATGAAAGGGCAAGACATAGCTAGATTGCTAGGGCTCTCTGTCAAATTGATTGAAATTATTATTTTCTGTTTTCTAATGAGTAATTTGAGTCTAAAAATAAGCTTGCATAACTCCGTCTACTAACAATATAACCAAGGCTACCTTGAACTGACATATGGAGTCCTAGAGCAGCTTAAAGTGTGTCTACTCTGGAAGAGCCTCAATGGTGAAATTGAGACTGCACAGAGCGTAGTTATATTAAAAAACAGATCAAAGCATGAAATGCCTGTCATTGCAAATGTAATATTTGTGATTGTTCTCTCTTAACTTTTTGGCTTTACTTAGTATTAATATTGCATGTTTTACGAACAGTAAATAAAGTTGTGAAATGAAATAAATTATTCGTCGCGAAATAATCGGAATGAACATACTCTTGAGCATAGCAGCGAATTTTCTTGATTGAACTGGAAGGACACGTTCCCATATCGGTTCTGCCATAGTTTGCATAATGAATGCTTATTCTTCTTTCAGCTGGGCACGTTATCTTGCGGCTTTTACCTTCACAAGCAATGGCCTCCTTATGCCCTGTCGAATGAGATGGCAATTTAACAGAGTCGTTAAGTACTCCACTGTTGCGTTGTATCGGAAAAGGCGCAATCTTTCAATTTTGGGAGAGGATCAGTACGTTATACAATTTTCTACATCCAATTGAGTTCATGCTACTTCTTTTGTGAAACAAAAATGGAAGGAATTTCTATATAAACCTATTTTCATTGTAAAATATATTTTATTAAGTGCAGCAAGAGTTGGATGAATATAAATTTGAGATGTCCTTCCTTCCTGGGGGAGTTGCATTATGGGGGAATGATCTATATACTTTCGTTCACATACTTCATGTATTGGCCACAAAATTGCTATGCAGTTTTTCCCCCCTGTACTCTCTCTTAGTAGCAACAGAGAAAAATTTGTAAATGACCAATCAACAATTTTGTTATACGATTTAATTACGCCATTTTAAAAACTGACCATCAGTGGGGAATGGCATGCTTACAACTATTGCCCCTAGACAAAATATTGTTTGCCTACTAAAAAGAAATTTTAGCCTTACCTTTGTGGCTGCATTGCTGTCGTAGTGCCCACGGCCATAAGCTCTAGCACGAATTGTTTCTAAGATATTCGTCATGCAGCATTATCCGAGCATAGTCTACAATCCTACAAGTCTTTCAATGAGCTTCACTTCAATATCAAAGTTGAAACTATATCCTTATTGTGCAACGCAGAGTTGGAACTGCCTAATGGTTAAGAAATAGGACACTGTACCTCAGAGCTCACAGCTGGGCAAGCTGTCACACGAAAATGCTAGAAGTTTAGTTTCACATCACTCGCATTATGTAGCCTCAGTCTTTCCAAACTACCATATGAATAGTTCGTGAATAGAACAAAATTTCCAAAACAAACTTTCCTTCACAGGCTTAAGTCATAATAGCATAAACGAAGCCTATTAAAATTGTTTTTGCAAAATCTGTACTCTATCATTCTATTCAAGTACTTTTCATAAGATTGCGTAGAAAGCCTGAGGTTACATACAGCGAGTGACGTGAAACCCTAATTCCTAGCATTTTCGTAATGACAAATTGAACAGCTGTGAACTCTGAGGTACGGTCTTTTTTTAGGTAACATTTAGGCAGTTCCAACTTTACGTTGCACAAGAAAGACTTTGTTTTGATTTTGATACTGAAGTTATGCTCATTGAAGGACTTATAGGGTGGTAGATTATGTTTGGAAGATATTCTATAACGAATATCTTTGAAAAAGCGCGTGCTACAGCCTAGGAACGAGACAAATACGACGGAAATGCTGCCAAAAAGGTGAGGTCAAATTTCCCCCTTTGTACGCAAACGTGATTTTTTTCCAGGGGCAAAGCTGTCAGCAATTACATTCCTATTGAAACTCAGCTTCAAAATAGCGGAATGAAGAAACAAGTTAAAATAGAAAAATCTGATTGGTTAATGACTTTTTGTAAACAAATCTGCTAATCAGGCAATTACAAAGTTTTCCTCTGTTGTTAGTAATTGTTTTCTTGGTAATATTCATACAAGTAGAGAGCGTTATGCATGAAGCTTTTTGTACTAACGGTAACTTACGTTTCAATAGTAATGGATATATCGTTTAAAGGGTAACATTACTGAATCAAGTGATTTGATGTGCACATTATCAATAGAAAGCATAGCTAGTAATTTTTGATAGTGACATAATATACTAAATTCCATAAAGAAATTTGCGCACTCACGAGGCTTCATGCACCTGTACCACACTGACAAATACTTGTGCGTTCCAATGCAAGGGTCACCATAAATCAGATTAGTGGCGTGAAGTAAGCAGGAGTTCTTGTGATGACATTTTCCTTTGACTATATTGTTGGCTCTATTTGAAATTAATAAGATGCTAGCACTAAAGAAGATAAAGATTCAAAATTCATCGGAAAATAGCTGGAATTTCGGTCTCAAGAGTCAAGCATTTTCAAAAATACTAGACATAAAGGTTAAATATTGAAGCAGAACTATGCTGTACAGAATCTTTCATCTACATCTTTTAAAAAGCGTGATGATCACATGATCACATTACACATAACATAATGCCTAACAGGGCTAAACTAGTACGACAGTAAAACGTACGTCAATATATCATAGCTCCCAAATGCATGCTTTTTTATAACAAAGAGAGCTTCTGCCTTAATTTTCAAAATTTTATCAAAGCCAGTCGAAGGTGCTTCTTAGCTTTATTACAATTCTTGAAGTTCAGAATAACAGCAAAAACTGAGCATACGCAACTGAGGCAATAACTATAATTTTCTAGTTCTCTGATAGCATGCATATCTAAAACAAACTGAGAAAAACTCTTTTATGTAGAGTTCTTCAAATTTACTTCTGAATTGTGGCCTGTCTGTCGTTCTTAAATATATGTTAGCCTTTACCTGACTTCCTCGTGTTTCACAAATGGACTCTTCTTAGGGAATCACCATAAGATATGAGACAAATAGGGATAGAAATAATTTAATCTCATTAAACTTTATGTAGCCCAATCCAAGAAACAAGGATAGTTATATTGGTCCCAATGTACCGTGAGAAAGATGCCCCAATGCACCATCTTTACAGTGTGAAGTGATTTGCTAGCCCAAAATTTTCCCCCTAAATGTTAATGACTCTGCCGAGTCCCTTCTATCCCCTTTGCTCCATACTTTATCACAGCTCCCTTAATTAAGCTGATATTTAATTAAGCTGAAAAGATATTTGACTGACTTTAAGATCTACTCACATGTAAATAATGCAAGCATTATTAACCAATGAGAAATGCAAAGACTAAATCCAGCTGTGAAATGCCAATGCATTTGATTCACTTATTCAAATAAATATTTAGGAATTATCATTGATTCAAAACTATCTTTCTAAACTCGTATTCAATCTTTTATATCTAAAACAAGAAAGGAAAATTGGTTTTTGTGAAATATCTCTCCAAATATCTTTCCAGAGATACTCTAAATAAAGCATATAAGTTCTATGTTCGACCCCATTTGGATTATGGCGATGTTATTTATCGTGCTCCTGCTACAATTTGTGAGTTCAGTAGAAATATCATTTTGCCAAATTTAGTAGAAAAGCTTGAGTCTGTTCAGTATTCAGCAGCTTTGGCTGTAACCGGAACATGGAGGAGAACATCACGAGAAATGTTCTGCACAGAGCTTGATTGGGAGTCACTGAGTTCCGAAAGATGGAGTAAACATCTTACCTTGTTTTACAAGTTTGTAAATAATCTTAATCCCAAATATACACTACATCAAATACCCCCCTCTTCACCAGTTGCAGTACTGTCTACCCAACTAGGATGTTATTAGGCAATTGAATGCAAGGATGGAGAAATTAAAATTGTCGTACTATCCCAATTGTTAATCCGAATGAAATAAGCTAGAGCCTGAATTGAGACTTGCACCCTCCACTTCTGTTTGTAAGAAAAAAATCTTGTCGATAATCCGCCCCTTGCAAAATCCGTTTATGGACTTCATGACCCAAAAGGATATTCCTATCCAACTCAACTTAGGGCTGGTATAAGTAAGTTAAATTTCCACAAATTCAAGCTTAATTTTAGAGATGCCATTAATCAAATTTGCCCTGTAAACGATGGCATTGAGGACATCGAACACTTTTTGTTGCTCTGTCTTTCTTTCGTTTTTCAACGAACAGATCTTCTTGCTGGCACTGTTGAATTATTATGGTCATTTGTGCTAATCATCGATCTTTCAGATGATGCTTTGACACAGCTTTCATTATATAGTGATTAAGAACTTTCTGAAGACATTAAAAGAAATATAATTGAACTGACTTTAAGTTTCATTCACGAATCTGGTCATTTTGACTAAGATCTCTCGAGGTTCAGTAAGGCACAAAGCAACCACCAGATCTGTAACGTAATATATTTTACTTGCCTTGTAAATTCTGACTCACATTCTTCGGAGTAGCAGGACGTCAAATTTTTGGGGGGCTGTAAATGTTCTTTATACTGTCTGCCCGAACTTCGTATTGTTCTTTCAGAAAATTTTCCCGAGTGAAACGGATTTCTGTTCATCTTAGGGGGGGCTGCAGACTCCCTGCCCACGCTCCCTACGGTTATGCTCACATCAGATGTAAGATTTATTTCAAATAACAACTCATGCACGAAATGAGTTGTGCTTGTTTATCTATGGTCAACCTGACCACACATCTGATGTGGAACAGAATATAGTATAGTATTGTTTCCATTAGATAGTAAATTGTTTTTATTTTTGTTGTGTTTTGTTTGGTACTGCGTGTCTTTACATTGGCCATGGGTTAGTATTGTATTGCTTTTTATATGAAAAAAAACTTTCCATGGAGAGAACATATGTGATCAGCGTTTTCAGCAAAATAAAGATCTAGGCCCTGTGAAATTTGATCTATCGCAATTTGAGGAGTTCATTGCAAGTTACTCTATCTAAAGAGAGATGAACTCAACAAAATCTTTCATTATTCAAAATGCACCATCACAGGGTATGTTGAGCAATCTGATAACTTACGTCCTTGCTAAGCATGTTGTTGATCCGGTCCAGATGCTCGGACATGTGTTTCTTTCTCTTCTGCCATAACTTGCGATCTTTATGTTGATTACTGATCCCCGTGGGCATTTGATGCTGCGACTTGAACCCTCACAAAGTACTATGCGGTTATAGACTACAATTAAGATCAATCTACAATCAATCAATTGGCAGAGTACAGCAAAAGCTCTATTAAGTCTATAATGCCCAACAGCAAGAAATTGAATTTTATTCAAAAAATAGTTTGTAACTTGTTGTAAAACACAATAAAAATTATATATTTTGGCAAAATTTGTGGTGGTTTCTATTTTATATGATAATCTCTAATTGTTCTCGTTACAGGAACATGGGCACAGATATTACATTGAGCCCAGTTTGCAATATCGTTAAAGGAACTGAGCCATGGCTTTAAGTTGGTTATTTATCATGATGTTGCAACTTCATAATGTGAACGAAGATGATTAAGCAAGAAATTTTCCACTTTCAATAAGACATTGCAATGTATGCATGTTGCCATCATAAGTTTAATGAATGTAGTAACACGAATCAGTAACAGGAAGTGCTTGTGCAGACATACAATAGTTGCCAAAAGTCCTGGGACGCTTTAGCTATATTTTTTTATATAGCACCAATCCCCCTCCTCCCCCTAAAATGACGCTAAGTATGTAAGGAACAGAACAACATTGTTATAGGGGGGAAGATGAAGCGTGCAAGGTGCACTGATTATATTTTGAGAGTACTATATCTTTTTGCAATTTTTTTTCTAGGGACTTTTAGCCACTATTGTAGTTGCTCCATTGAAATCAAAGTAAAAAGCATGCTGAGTCACTGCTTTATTGCTGAAAGAATGTTCTGGCCCATTTTATATCCTTCCTGCTTGAATTGAACCTTAAATATCCATAAGCTTCAACTAGAACCGAAGCTCAGAGCCTAGCTGAATTTTTTTACCTTTTGCTTGCTGCTTGCAAGCAAAAGGTTGTAGCTCAATCATAATAACTTTGCAATAGCAGCCTAACACTATGCAAATTTTCTATCTTTAAGTTCAGTACCAGTACTGCATTTCCTTATTTCCATAAAGTTTGTGCAATGCACCAGGTCACATATAGATAGATAAATTCTAAAACACTTTTGATCATTTCCTAGAGTTATGGCATCTCGTATTTTTTAGAAGGCTCTTCACTGCTAAGGTCTCCACTAGATTTCAATTTTGTTCTATGTGCTTCACACTTTAATTAATTACTTAATTAGTGAATTTTCTAAAATGAAGAGATTAACAAATCTCACCATTTTTTCCATAATTTGGTATACGGGATTATCCATATGGGACATTCTATACCAGAATCAACCAGGGCAGTGGCCCTGTAGTGACAATGAAGAGATGGCCTAAACCTGTTAACAGTTAAAATTTCTATCGATTATTCTGATCGTTTTTTCAGAACGGATGGTTTGCTTTGAGCAGCTAATTACAAATAAGTCTCCAAAAAATTTGCAAAATAAAAGCGCTTGGTTTAATGGATGTGGCCTTTCACTATATTGTAAGACATTCAGATTTTATTCTGTATCCGCCCTGATAATAGATGAAATTGTAACTTCATCTCTTTCTCAATTGGACCACATTTGTAGTATTGAGTCTATTTCTAATCTATTGCTATGATTAGTTGAATTACAACAGTATTGATTAAATCATTTGTCATATCTTCAACAAATGGATATTTATCATTACTTAAATAAGCTTTATTCCTCCACATCTTATTTGTGCTATTCAATCAAGTGCCATAACTGACAAAATTCTTTATCAGGTACAATACTTTTCTCAGGACTACTTACCTGTTTAATAATAGCAGCTAATAAGCTATTTTGTTTTGTCTTCTTTTTATTTTTTTAAAATGTACTTGGTGAAGTTACCAATGAATTGCATAACTAATTACTTGAGATAATAAGTTTCTACCAAATCAGTTGCAACATCTAAGAATCATCTACTTCAGTTTTTCTGAAGACCTTTTAGTCCATATATATTTATTTCCTTTACAACAAACACCGGAGGTGTTTATTTATAGACCTAATAATTAAACAGCCTATAGTAGAAGCTAAAAATATTACTGTTCAACACATGGAAGTTTGGTAATGTATCCTTAAAATCACATGGAATTCGTCAACCAGAATTCAATACTATCGAAGAATGGAAAGAATATAGAGATCTAATAAGTAAACAGCCTATACTAGAAACTATGAATCGCACTGGTCAACACATACTTTTCATGAGAACTCTCATTAATCATTTCATAGAGCATTTTTTGCGCTGATTTCAGATATTTATTTAGTTGCTCTCTAGCACGTCAGCTTTTTCAAATAAAGAAGATCACTAAGTTCACAAAACCAAATGATATTCAAGAATATGCATTAAACTGATGTAACTAGTATTATTCATAATCCAATGTTTTGTTCTAGATAACAATTTTCTGGTAGATGAAGTGCACCAACTGGAGTGGTTACTATTTCCATTTGATAAGAGATTGGAGAAGAATGAACTAAAGACTGTTTGCTTTCATAGCAATGGCTAGGCTTCCTTCTACATTGATGATTGCCTCATGTCTTCCTACGTTTGTTACAATGGAGATTGAATATTGTCGTGATTGGATTGAATATAATTTAGGATCGAATTGAATATGTTTTTCAACAATGTACTGAATATATTTTTCAACATTGATTAGAATACGTATTTCAACATGTGATTGAATGCATTTTGGGATTTGGCTGAATATATTTAAGAAAAATGTTGAATATATTTCATTTGATTGAAAATATATTAAAAACATTGAATACATAATTAAAGAATTGGATAATGCTACACTTGGCCAACCATATTGGTGCCACATGGAAGGCCTAACATAAATTTGTACTTGCCACACTTTTTACTGTTGCAAATTAGAACTGTCTACTTGTATTTGATGAGAGTGTATTTGTAAATACCTGGTAAACAGGGCATATCTACTTATCAAATCCCTCATACGTAGGGTAAACACTTTTTTTTATAAGAGAAAAGTTTACAAGAAAATGAGGCTTAAATCTTCAACATCTTAAGAAATCGTCAGAAAATTACGAGGCTCAATTTCCAAAATTAAGTGCTTTTATAGGCCAAAAATCGGTATTTCGTCGTTATTGCACTCAAAATTTTAAAGATGGAACTCAAAACATTCAAATATAAAATATTATGAACAAAAATGTAAACCACTCTAGCCAGTTTATTTCAGTAAAAGTTAAGAAAAATTTAAGAAAATCTCAGGCTCAATCTCGGCAAAAGTTAAGAAAATTGAGGCTCATGCACAATAATGATTTTCTTATAAAAAAAACGTGTACACCTACTTATCTTAGTAGGTAGGAAAAGCATTCTAAGCCAAAGTAAAGGGCGTGCTTTCAAAAATTTTCCGGGGGTATGCCCTCCCCATATTCTCTTCGCTTCAAGGTCTTTGTAGCAGACAGAGCTATAATTTTCTTCATCTATCTACATTCATAAGAATTTCCCTTAAGTGACTATACGATAGCATTTAGGTATAGTTCTTTATGATAATATTAAAATTTAATTATTCTAGGATAAAATTCTGACTTTTACACACAGTGGTGGATTTAGTTTCTTTCACGCACATTCATATAAGTCTCACTTTGGACTTACAATGGGCACCTTTCAATGTGCCCCCCCCCCCATTATCGACTTTGGTTGTATGCCATAATTACAATCATTAGTATTGTCATACTTGACTTTATTTAAGGAAAGCAATTTTAAGTGTTTTAAACATTTTATACTTCGTATTCTTTCTTAAATTTCTCATATATTTACGCATTACAAGTATTTATTTTCTTTTTATTTTTAGATGCAGTGCTCATTGAAAGCAATTACCCTAATCGAATTAATCCCTGGATAAAGAAATTCTAAATTCTGAATAAATAAATAGATAGACTGCGCTCTGTTTGTCGAAAATCTATCCCTGACACCCCTTCAGTGGAAACACCGTAGTTTTGCTCCTGTCTAAAACTTTTGCTCAATCATTACGAGGTAAACATGTATGCTGATGACACCAGCATCTCATGTTCGTTGGAATCAATCCCAGGCATTAACAATAGTTTTGACTTTTTCTGAGTAAAATCCTGGATAGAATCAAATAAGCAATGTCACCAAAGCATAAAGTTTCCTTCACCTATCTTTATTTTCATGAGACTTCGCATTCCTTAAGAATGATGAACGGAGGCTGAAGAACTCATTTCACTGGATAAATCCTTTAGTTCTTGGTTTGTATCCTCTGCCACTTGACCAAGTTGAATTGTCTTCTTCAAGTCTAAATTAGGTTATCATAACATCCTTTCCCTTAGACCTAGCTCACACAGAGCATTAAGACGGCAGCGATGTAAATTGTGACTCCCAAAAATACTGTTATGAATCAAATTATTGAATTTGCACGAGAGAGTGAATTATGAGCTCATAATGCGTCTTGGGTTGATACAGCGAAGTAAGGATGGAGCCAATTAAACCATGAATCCACGAAAACATTGCAAATCAAAAAATTTACAAATGATTTCATTGATTCATTCTGAGTACGCATGTTTGTAAAGAATGGCACCAATCTATTCACTATTAAAATTGGCTACATTCCGTAACAAATATCTTCCAAAGCTGATGTAAAATGGATTAAGATAAAGTTTTTATATGAAATTAGTAGCTTAAATGAAGAACGGCCTCTGCCCGGACAGTCTATTAGGGGAGACTTGTTAACAGACCTCAGTTCTTGAGCTACTCAACAAGGAATTGGTTAGATCTGGACATTCCAAAGTTGAGGCTAGAGTTTAAAAAAAGTAATTTTTATTCATTCTGGAATAACATCAGCTGAAGGAGTTCCTGCAAAATTTGTATCCTTCCCAAAGCACGATCCCTAGAAAGAGCAGTAAATCCATTCATGTTTAGTCTCCTTCTTTTTTGATATCATTAGATGCAAGTGCATTTTAAGATTCTTTTTTATATTATCATTATGTAGTAGCTGATAGGATTTTGCGAATAAATATGATATGATGATGTGATGATGATTTCGACGGTCAATCAATCTTTCCAGGCAGATGTAGGAGGAAAAAGCCTCAGGTAGCAATAGATTTTATTGGACATTGGTTGACTTCGAATTTAGAAGTAAAATCTCGTCCTTAACCCGATTTCATTCTTTTTCACAAGCCAACTACGCAAGAATTCATGCACAGCAATCTTTTCCATTACTTTCCACACCAAGTGTCCATCATGAGCGGGAATTCAATAGTAATAAGGAAAGATCAACAAAGCCTTCATTTTCCTCATTCTAAGAGTTTGCAAGTCACTAAAGCCAAACTGAAAGGTTAGCTTTTCTTTCTCTATATAAAGATCAATGGTGAAAAAACCTATATTTTGTTTTGCAAAAAGGATGTTTTCCGATGTTCTATAGAACGTTGCTTTAAAATGTTTTTGGGCACAAGCTCCCAGACCCGAGTTTCCTTCCGTTACTCTCTCATTTCATTTTCAGGATATCCCTAAAATTGTAACCACTTGCAATTTTTCAATGATTTATGCTACCTCGGCATGAATGAAACTCTAGCATGCGCTTTATACGGAATGAATGTAGGTGTAAAGACGTTCATGGGTTATGGTAAGCCATTCTAGAACAAGAGTATCCAAAGCTTTTGCAGTAAGCGCCAAATATAGAACAATAAACAACGGCAGAGCTAACGACTGTAAGTACTACGGTGATACTTTAATGCTATGTGGACTTCATGCTCACCTACGAATTGCATATAGTTCAATGGCACTGCCTTCGATTGTAGCAGTGATGCAGTGCTTTTCAATTATCTTTATCAGGCATTTCCTTAACGATTCCAAAAACTTGACAATACATATATATATATATATAAATATTTATATATATGTGTGTGTATGTGTGTGTGTGTGCAGATTGAGTGTATTTTAGCATATATATATATATATATATA
>OLMO02000278.1:8581018-8595029 GCA_900291935.2 Cassiopea xamachana | reverse complement strand
ATATATATATATATATATATATATATATATATATATATACATTAGATAGATAGATTTGATATAAAATTACATTTTCAGAACTTTATGCTTGCAACAATAACTGGGTGGCAGGCCACACTTGGTCCATGGGTGGTAGTTTGGGCACCCCTGTTCTAGAGGAAATAAATTGGACCACGCTCATGTGCGTTACTTAAATTGGCAAAGCAGAAAACGTGACTGGTATGCAGTATCTTCTAGGTGAAAATTTATGCAGTTTACACATACAGACTGGTGCAGACGCACTTACTCTACAGACTGGTGCAGATGCAGCATAGGTGCCAAATCTTGATTTCCTAACTAAGAAATTATTATCCATGGAATCTTTTTCAAAATTAGCTAATGAAGCTGCAAAATTTGCGTGGATGGCGATTCCTTTTTTAGCCAATCAAGATTTGTCTCCAATGCGTACACATACAAATTTCAAATATATGTTTATTTCACACAAGAATAAATATGCTCTGCATGACAGAACATAGTGTATATAGTAGTACCTTAAAAGATGCCAGAAATACAAGGTAGAAGCCTTTACTTGGGTGCAGTGAGATGCAAGCGCTTCAGGGGTTGAAGGCAAACATTTTCTGGCAATTTTACAGTATTTACTCACAAGTTGCTAGTTGTGTTTGCATTTATCGTCTATTAGACTTTTGATTTTCTAGCAAACTGTTAAATTACGAACAGATGCTGTGCTAGGTTGCACAGCTTCGTCTAATGACTCAATGCTGGGGAAAATAAGTTAAAAAACGCCCTGCTAGGAGGGCTGTAGCCAAGCTCCCCGCAAGCGCTGCATCACTATTGCTAATAGTCTACAAGAGTGAAAAGAATAAAGAAGTAATCTTACGTGACTTCTTGCATTTGTAAAGGACCCTAATGTACTTGTGTGTCCCCCTGCATGGGTCTCCAAATACAGAATTGCTTGCAAATAATATACAAGATCTTCTATCATTGCAGGATGCTTTTATTATGCTCGATGACCTACAGAAGCAAAGCCAAACATTTAAGTATAATGCTTGTGAAGGTTGGTGGAGAGAGACACAAGAAAACACTTTATTTCTGTAGCTCCGAACTAATGTAGATAAGGTGAGAATCCAACAGGTAGCCTGAAGACGTTCAAATAGTTCGCTTACACTAATCACGACATTTACAATTACACAATTCACATGAATTAGGCATAATAATTGTAATCACCACACAATCAATCAGTCAATTGATCAATCACACAAACAACAAATCTATCAATTCGATTTAATCAAGGAAGCCATACTTCTTGGCTTATAAATTCAACTCAACATTTGTCTCAAGACTTTGATATGAGTTTTACTAGAGTTCAATAAGAGCACATTTCTTCAACTATGCATTTTTCAAGTGCATAAGCATGATTTTGCTCAATTGACCTTTATAGAGTATCCATCCCATTTCAAGCAGAGGTCGGATAAGCGATTCTTGTAAGGACCACATTATAAGATAATTACATATAGAGGATCTGTTATGTCAATATTCCCGCAAAATGTTTCATTACGCTAATCAGATGTTGAAAGCATTGCAAGGAAAAGGTCATGCCAAACTGGAAGAGCTGGACATTAGTCTATAAATGATCAATTTTATTAAAGGGAAAACTACATAAAGTAAGAGACAGTTCATTATCACTTTCTTGCTGATTTACTTTATTTGACTTGCATTTATTTTTATGTTATTGCTATGAATCGCACATTGGTGGTTATTCTTTAGAACATTTTCACTGTATTTCAGATAGAATAATTCAAACAAATTTAAAAAGTAATTATGCGATTTATTATTCTCTCCTAAATCTGTATGAGGTTCAGGGTCTAACTATTTATTGAAAACACTACTAAAGCAAAATCCTAGGGAGCTTTTCAATGTAAAAAGCTGTACAACTGCTAGGAATCAGAAATTAGTGGCTCTGTTCCAACCACCTGCAGCCAAAACTAGGATAGATATATTTGTAAAATGTTTTTGTAAAATTTGTGCAAACAGTTATAATCATTAGAAATACGTTTATCCATGTTATAAACGTGTTTCTACGCTGAATTTAGCATTATAATCATTGTTTCGAAATGAAACCTCTGTCCATTCTTGTTTTTTCAGTGTTTGCATACTTAGGCCCATTAGGCCGGTTACAATGAGCTTACTTTCTTTAAGCTATTGGTATTGCGTTCTAGCCAGAATTAAAAACAAAATTCAGAATTTCAAATTTTCTTCTGTCGGTATTATTCCTATGGTAGCAGATGTGAGGCGTAAATTTTGGAACTATTAAAGAATTTTAGGAACTAAATTTGATCATTAAAGATCCAAGAATACACTTTTGGAATTTCATTTGTGTTCGGCTACTAATTGAAAACAGGTAATAATTTTGAAATGAAATTTTTCTCCCAGCCTTTTGGCGATTCCTTTGTAGTTCTATAAGCGTCTTAAATTTTAGGTTATGTATAACTAGGTTGCTTATAAGTTTCTTGCTAAGTAGACACAAACAACGTGTACCTTATAAGTACAGTAAACCAGATTCAGACATTCTCATCATTCTTACATGAGAATGTCAGATGCTTAGTTCTCGGTCGTTATCAATATTTCCTATACACTAAAACTTTCACTGAATTGCAGTTGGAGCTGCCTCACTACGAAATACATTATTAAATGCATTTTGAACTGGCTCTTGCGGATTGCTCACTAAGCACCGACCTCCATACTAATAGTGCTCTGGTGACCAAATACTCTCGCTTCTGCGGAGGTTAAGTAGTTAATTCTGATGAAATAGTAAAGACTCTCAGTGTCCTTAGACCTTAGGCTGCACCATTTGGAAGGATTGAAGTAGTACTCAAAAATAAGTAAGACCTCGTTGAGAGAATGTAACTCAATATTTTCAACGTTAGTAGATTGAGTAGAGAGCTACTTTTGGAGGAATATCTTCTAGGCCAACTGGCACTGAAAGTCTGCGGCTCAGTCATCGATGAAAGCTGCATGGTGTTTGCTATCATACCATAGAGTAAACAGGGGTGAAGGAAAAATTACAGCTGCTATAAAGCATAAGTAATTTCTTATGTCAAATATGTTTGGGGTGATATAAAAGCAAGTTTGATGGTTTGGGGGTGTTGTAGCATGGCCTTTTGTAAAGATATTGGGTCGGTTTTTCTATGTCTGATTTTAAGATTTCTAGAACTACATCCATTATATCTTAGATAGATGCCTCTTTTGAATAAAGAGTTACTCCCTTTCTAGGCAAAAACCGGAAGGTGAAGTTACTGATGTGCATGTGGGAACGTTCAATAGAAATGTGATCCATGTGCGAAAAGATGAAAAAGAAAATAGGGTCAATCTCATATGGAGTCAAACGATCCAAAATGCTATAACTGCAGATGTCAAAGCTGGCTCTTTGATGTATGCACTACTTTCAAGTTCAACACTCATAATTTACTCATTAGGACCTCAAGGAAAAACAGAGGCCTATTAATTTGTTTGCACAGCAAAGTGAAATCTATCATTTTGAAATTTCATTGCAAAAGGAATTTTATTTTTCATAAAGCAGTTCATATCTTCAGTTGTTGCCTTCACCTTTGCTAGGAATCCTTTATGGAAATAAGCTGGGTGATGGTCTTGATGGAATGGAAGGCAATGAATTACATTCAAATAGAATATTTTTTTACTGAACTGAATTGACTTTTGCACTGCTAATTAAAGATTGTAGTGACTTTTTCTTACTTTGCCTGACATAAGTGTGACACAGAATTTTGAATATGCATCCCAGAATTGCATGAATTTGATTACTTCAATGGGAGCACAAATCATCCAAGGAAGTATTAATTGGAATTAAGTAGTAATTTGCTTAATTAGCTGCTTTTATGTCGGGACTCCATCTTATCTTTACTGTATTATTAGCTTGTTTGTGAGTATAGCATATGCTGGTCAAAGAAATCTTATGGCTTAAGTTTATTTCACCTTCATTTGCTTCACTCATAGATAATCTTTGTAAAGGTAAGCTTAGCTCTATTGATTGTAGCTCAAAATTTTCAGAAGTACTTACTCCATTCCTTTTCCTCCTATCACGAAATTGGCTTTCGAAGATTGTTCCAAGAAACTCAAGCACAAATTTACGAGACCCTTTGACATACCAGATTTAATTTCTAAATTATAGATCATTTTTGAATCAAAGAAATCTATAGTAAATGAGTTTGAGCAAGAAATTTTCTATTATTCATTTAGTTAACTGTCAATGCAGAAAACACAGTTAAAAGACAGATACATGTGCAATATATCAGCTCAGCTCTTAGAATAGAAATTCTTTGCAAAGTTTGATGTAGAAGTATCAGCAAATGTTGCTTTGCACTGATAATGTCTTTGAAATTAAAAGATGCCCTGGCAATCTATTGAAATTTCAGCTTTAGTCTTTTTTAAGATACCATATACTTTCCGACGAAAGTGCATAGCATTTTCATAGCACTTCCTAAGCAAGTGCAGAGCGACTGCTTTGTATATAGCTGAACTGTTCAGCAGCCTTCCTTCATGTTAATATAGGATTATCATCATACTTGGACCTTGATATTGCATTTAGTTAATAAGTCAATTATGAACAACGCCTATAAATAAATGTATAGGCGTTGTCCTCTCACAATCTTTTATGTGATATTTGAGGAAAGTTTTGAGCAAGATCCCTAAGTTCTTAGAAATGAGAAGAACAATTTTTCTCATAGCAGCCCCAAAAGATAGAAAAGTTTTTCCATCTTTGGGGCTGCTATGAGAAAAATTTGGACTTTCTATCTGGAAAATTACGAGCTGAAACTTTGCATTCAGCCCATTCCTTGATAAGAGATTCCATTTACATTGACAAGACAGCTTTATCTTGTAAAAACGAAATTACGCTGCTTAACTGCCTTTCTATAGCAAAGCTTTTTAAGTGCAGTCCTGCCAGCAATACTCTTGGTAGTTTTGTGTTGGGCCAGCGGTGTAAGAGGGGAGTGGGGTTGCACCTCCCATAACTATGACTTGTGCAAGATTTAAGCCCCCTGGTTATCAATAGAGCCTTCCTTGTTATCAATTTGTTTATAAACTATTGTTTTGGGTCTCTGTTTAGTATATGGAGTTATTGTAGTAACGCTCATTTGGGTATGACCATTTGAGTGTGTTACCTTAAGGCATGGTCATTGGATGTGATCGTGACAATGTCAGAAATTTTTCTAGATCGCCCCCTGCGTCAACCTCATCTATTCAAAGGTGATGTAAAAGATTATTAAAATTATCTCTGGTCTCTAGCTTTATGACTACGTAGGACCTGGAGATTCTCTGTAACATTTACTAACACATGAGTTAGTCAATAGTTGAATATTGAATCGATTAGAAATATACTTAAATACATAGTCGCCGACTACGTGAAAGAGTTTGGGGCTAGAGTCACCTCTGGCCATGCTACAGTAGGCTGAAGACTTTGGTTGTGCAAATCACAGAAACCCAAGAACTGACGCGACAATGAACTACATTGATTCTGATATGCCTCTATATATCTGCTCTGTTTGCTTGGATAGCTTCTTCTTTTGTTATTTTCAGTAAATTATACTATACCATATAGCATATAATTTTAGAGTGCATTCATCTTAACATTTTTCTAAATTTCAAATTTGAGAACCTCTTGAGAGAATTGAAAATAGGCAATTATGCTAACATATCAACCTGAGATTCCTACAAACAAAAGGAAGTTTTCTCTGAGGAGTAATCTTCGAGGCCTTCGTTTCTAACCAGTCTGAGATAAACCTCAAAATTTAGAACACTAGGGAGAAATGTTTGAATTCCAATGCTTTTTGCATGCAAATTAACGAAAATAATAAAAGCCGTACGTACTCAAAAAGTAATGCTAAATCTTAGTAAATAACATAATTTCAACTTTTGGAGCTCAGCAAATATAGGTGCATAGCATTTGCTATATAGATCATTTGAATTCTATACATACATATGCACATATAAACGTCAAAATTATATTGTTGAACAGACTTTCCTGTTCAGCAGTCGAGTATTACTTCCTTGCAAACCACTTTCTTATCATGAAGCATTCATTTGTGTAGCCAAATGCGCCTGAAAATGCAATCGCATTACGGTGTATGGCCGAAATTTGGTCGTCGAGCTAATGGTGAGCCACCCTAGGGTGAAATAGATAAATGTGACAAATGAGTGTAGAATTCAAGTATTGATTTTAAATGCGAACACCATGAAGAAAAACTTACCTTGCAGAAAAACATCGTGTTGTAAATGTGAGCCAACTGGTACACCTCCTTGTATCAGATCGTCCATAATTGGCCTGTTCAACGGATATTTTATAGCCTGCATTGCAGGAAATTGTCGCTTTCTTCCCTTCACATACAATTGCCTCTTTCAAACCTGCAAAATATGGCAAAAAATGTTTACTGTCTCCAATCACCTAACCCGTAGTCTCAAATGGAATAAGAAGAATTGGTCCAAGCTAACGACTTCACAAATAAAGTGAATATTTGTAGCAGAACAGCGGATAATTTAATAAAAAGAACCAGTAAAGGTGCAATGAGAATGACTTGTAATAATGAAAACGAAGAGGCGTTTGATGCAAACTTGTAAAACCATAGAACTTTGATCATTCATAAGATAGACGTGAAAAAGAATTGGAAGAAATATATAGGGCATGAAGCCACATGAATTCTTTGTATATGTAGAGTTTCTTCAATAAGAATTTGGGTAAATGCAGCATTTAGAAACACCTGTTAAAAACTGTGACCTATAAGAAACTGCAGCCTAACAAATGGCACCACATCTACCCTAATGGAAGAAACTAATCAGCCTGAAATTTTAAATCATTTTTCTGAAACATCATTTGATTGCAAAAATTGCGCTTTCTAAAGCATTTCATAAGACAAAACTTGAATTTGAATTGTGCAACATTTTCTGACACATGAATGCACATTTGGTGAGCTTCTTGCAGTAATTATATGAAATTATTCAGTTCATCTATTTTTTCTATTGGCAAGAAACAAAGCAGCCTGATTCTACAAAATGAGAGTCTTAGTGGTGGGGTAATACTGTGTGACTCTGAAATAAGCTACTCTTTCAGCTTCCACCTGGCAGATCACCGAGATTCAGTACAAGTTCATTGAAATGTAAAGGAAGTCTGCTCAGGAATAGCTTCAGTGATGACATTTAAACTACACCGACCTCAGCCAAGTTCAAGCAAAAAGTCCGAGCATGGAATGCTACCAAAATTCCAATTCAAATAGGTTGATACTAGCTATATAAAGATATGAATTTAAAGAATTCAAAATCAACTGGACCCCAAGAAATTGCAAAAAAACTCTAGAAGGATGCAGTCGAAGCCATCTGCCGCCCGTTGACAATAGTATTTAATGCAACTGTCGAGAAAGAGAATTTATCAAATTATAGCCTGATATCAGTAATCTCGTTCTCTCTGTCTTTCAGCTT
Source organism: Cassiopea xamachana (assembly GCA_900291935.2). Lineage (NCBI taxonomy): Eukaryota > Metazoa > Cnidaria > Scyphozoa > Rhizostomeae > Cassiopeidae > Cassiopea > Cassiopea xamachana. The sequence goes on along the minus strand of OLMO02000278.1, from coordinate 8,587,547 downwards.
AGTCGAGAAGCTGGCGTATGACCATCTCTATGACATTTTAGATCAAATTAATCATTCTCAACAAAATATGTCTTTCGGAAATTATACAAAATGATAGCGTCGATGCTCAATATCGCAGAAACTTGGTACAAAAACATTTATGAATGTAAACTACATGTCAGCATACTTTTCGACCTGATAAAAATGCTTTTTGCACAATCGACCATGATATTCTGTTGTCGAAGTAGTCAGCTTTTAGATTCTTTGGGAAGGCACAGTGGTGGCTCAAAGCATACCTTAAAATAGAAAGCAATTCAGCTATGGCGAGGACCAAACGAAACTAACAACAAAATAGAATAGATTGCGCTATTCCTCAGGGGTCGTGCTTGGACTCTTACCATTCATTATATACATTAATGATTTTGAGCGTTGTCTTGAAGGCACAACTCCTAACATGTGCGCTGTTGATACAAGCAAAACCTGTTCCTCTACTGTAAGCGCATTTCTACAAAGGAATACAGATACTGAAATGGCCAAAGTCGAGGAATGGATGAGGCAAAACAGGCTTAGTTTAAGCGCAAGTAAAAGTTAATTCGTGTTCATAAGTGAGTCAAGGCAGCACAATAGCCTGAGTGAACTTAAGGAAAATGGTATCAACAAGGAAATCATTGGTAGGGTTACCAATGCTAATTATCTCGGTTTCAATATAGAAGATCAACTGGAAGAATCAATGCAAGAAAGTTAAAGCAAAGGTTAAAAGTGGCCTATCTGCAATCTAGAGCCTGAAGGCTATTCTAATCGAGTCAAAGCTAGCTGCTGTATACCGGGTACTGATTGAGAATCACTTAAGGCATGGTAACATTATATGGGGCTGCATTTCACATACCAAGCTAAATACTTTGTAGGACTTGTTTTTACTAAGTAATGGCGGGGAAAGGCCGAAAGGCCTATAACAAAGCTCCGACAAAGGAAAAACTCCGAAAATGAGGGGAAGTTTAAGTAGAAAAGGAGAAAAGATCAAGTTTGTTGATGTTAGATTTAGAAGATGACAAATTGTAGGATTCAGAGAAAGTAGTGGGTGGCAATGAGTTGCACAGATGAGACGTTCTAGGAATGAAAGATGATTTGTGAGATAGAGTTCGTGCATTAGGTAGTGTAACTTGGAAAGGGTGTGAATAGGTAGAGCTTCTGGTGGTTCCAACTCGCCTCGCTGGATCAGGAATAATATTCTTGATATCCTGAGAGCAGTTTCTGTGAAAATAGGGGTAGAAAATGGAAAGATCTGCAACAAGACGACGATGGGAGAGAGACTGGAGAGAATTAGTAAGATTTGGATTGTTGATGAGACGGATAGCTTTAGACTGGACTCTGTCAAGAAGATGGAGAGAAGATTTAGGAGCACCACCCCAGACATGAGTGCAGTAAGACTGAAAAGAAAATTTTGCTAGATCTGTGACTCTTTTCCTGTCAAAAAATTGGTAAAATATGACAGGTTAGTCATTACACTCTAACTCCTTAACAGCAAATGCCCACAAAATGTATAAGATAAGCCTACCAATAGATCCCAGATATTAAGCTATTAAACCAGAAATAGCCAAGATTTGCAATTACCCAAGCATTCATTAGAATTTATAAAGAACAGCTTCCAATTCACAGGAACTTTCTCATAGAACGAGATCCCACAACAACTTAGAAACTAACCCTCTCTAAGTCATTTCAAAATGCAAATTAAACAGCTTCAGAGAAGTTTAATTGGGTAGTAGTAATCAAGCGAAACCCCTAGGAAGAGTATTTCTTTACTTTTGACTTAACTTTTTGCATTTTCTGATAGGGTAAAAAGTAAAGGTAATCCTGTATACTTTCGTACGTATGGGAGTGCCTGTTAGAGAGGATACTTATGCTGAGCCATGGCATGTGATGTAAGGTGGCCAGTTCCTTTACCCGCCGCTTCTATCTCCCCAGTGTCCCACTGGGTACCCATTTGCTGCTGGGTGAACAGTGAGCTAGCGCTCAGGCAGGGCATCGAGTCAGGCTTGAACCGTAGACCTTCCTCATGGGAGGCATGCGCTCTAGCCAAAATGCTACCTCGCTCATTCTGATAGGGTATCTTGCCTAACTATTTATTTATGCATATACTTATTTATGCATGTGCCTGTTGCAAATGCAAAATTTACAATATGTACAAAATTTTATTGTACAAAATATTTAAAAATAAGTTTTAAAAAATATTTGTATTTTATTTTACAAAATTCTTTTTATGTAAGCTTAACTTGTTGGTTTGTTTAATTTCTCTTTTCAATATGTGGGTTTTAATTAGCTAATTTAACTATTATAAACTGCCACCAATAGTAAACTAATTTTAACATGAAATGACAATCACATTTTTGAGCTGACTGAATCTCTTAAAAATTTGGATTTTCTTGAAAAGGTGCGAAAAATTCAAGTTTTTCAATATTATGATTAGTTATTTCAGAGTGCTGATACAAATAATTTGAACAATCATATTCTGCATTGGAAAATTGAACCCTTTTTGGAAACAGTTGATTCTGTAATTCGGTAATTCTGGCATAAAAAGAGCCTTTGGAATTGACACAAGTGAGCGAAATTCCGATAATCCGAGGTGCATCTGCAATGGCGTATTTTGGCTAAAGTTTTAGAGGGCAAATCCAAATAAATGAGAAATCATTCTGATTTATTCCCGGTAAGAAGAGATTGGATTTGGACATTATTCCCCGTTGGCGGACTCACAGCCTATTCCCGCACCACTTAGACTTAGGCTCTATCTCAGACCCACTACAACAAAAAATTATTGAAGGATTTTTACCCAATGATGTAAAATGTATGCAGCTTGCCTTAAGATAATAACACATACTGCTATACAATACAGTCCTTCATGAGGCTTCAGAAATAAATAGATGTACGAAGTAGCGGAAATTGTGGGGATTTGGTTGGGCATGAGTTCTCCAACTCGTTAGCAATAGTCTGCAAATTTGAGGCTTTGTCGGAAAATTTAGATCTACTTTTGGTTGAACTTCTGACCTTTGTCTACTTGTGGGTGAAAAATGTCGAACGGTGAGCCTTTTCTAGCCTTGTCCACAAGTTGCTCAAAATTTCCTGAGAAGTTGCTCACAAAATCTCTAAAAATTGCCCACAAAATGCCAAAATTTTTGAAAAAGTTGCTCCTTTTCAAAGACGTTACAAAAGTTTTTTAATTAGTTCAAAGCCATAAAACGTCTGGTTCCCTATGCATGTATTAAGAGCCAATATATATGTTTTGTATGTTAATGTGCAGGTAGCACTAGACTGTAAAATCTACCTGGCAAAATGACTACTTTCCTCGCATTGCTTTTTAAATGAAATTTCTTACGAGAAGTTTTGTGCTAGAAGAGCCGTGCGTCTGACCATGCCTGCATTGCAACTAACCCAAGTTTCGATCACGTAAATATACACTGAATGATCAACTATGCAATAAATGTTGGATCGAGTACATGTTGTTCGTAATAAGAAGTAGATGTTTTGCCAAAATTTTGAAAAATCCAATCTCAGATGTTTCATAACTGTTTCTTAAATGGTTAAATCTTCCAACAGCTATAAAAACCCAGATTAGGCAATTGTAATACAAACCAACGAATGCTCAGGTTTGGTGAAACATGTTGTGGAAGCTGTTTCTATTTTTTTTCCTAGTTTGATCGAACATTTCTTGTAAAAAACAGTTTTTCAAGTTATTCTTTGAAGCTAAGTTTGCATGTGCTTCTAAAATGCTTCCTAATTTTTACCTCATTTTAGTCTCATGTTTCTTATAGCCGTAGTTCTATGAAAGAAAACGAGCCACCTAATATTACAACGAAAAGTTTGGACAACGATAATTTTGGCACTTGTTATATTCCGCAATTTCTTATTGTTTCACATGCAGAAGGAGTATGGTTATGAATATCGAGTCAAAATAACGTAAAAGCTTTCCAATGCACTGAAAGCTGCTCAAAAGTTGCAAAAAGACTCTAAAGTTACCGAACAGTTGCCGAGCAGTATTGCCTGCTCAGTACCGAGGGAAGATCGAAGCCCTGATTATCCTGGAAACAGGAACGTTAGTAATTCATTTTACGTTTTGAATGCCAAAAAAAGTTATGTTTTAGAAAGAAAATCACTCCTCAGAGACAGGAGTGGTGCTCTACTCTCTATCAACCCCCCTGTTCCGGTTTCCCTCTGCTTTTGTGCACCTTGGCGTGAAGTATGCATATAATAGAATTCCCCTTTGAGATAGATTGCACCTATTAACACATAGTCTATTAATACTATGAGTAACATTACGACAGTGTTTCCTAACATGGGAGAAGTCCATTTTGGGGATGGGGGGAGAACTTAACTTTTAAGGAAGCTAGAATCATCGACGCACTGTCTCGGTGTATCAGTCATAGAAAATCCCTTGGATTATTGAATTTTTAAATTCATTGACGCATTGTTACCATATATTAGAGTGGCACATCACTGGGCTACGATTTGGCGTCCTTCTCCTGCCTATAAAAACAGCATTTCGGCTCGCTAAGTCAGCTTCTCCAAATTAGCTGTTCTTTCATAAGCAGATCATTATGGAACTAAGGAAGTCTATCAAAAGCTAAGGATGAATATGCTGAGAAGATCGTTTCCTACGTTTCCCAACAGTCTGAAAGGTGTGGCCTGCAAAAATTTTCTGGGGCGTCGCCCACAGGCCTCACTTTTTCTCTCTTCTAAGAATTTTCAGATGAATATTTTCCGTATTTTACATAAGTGCAATGAATAAGAATTCTCTTGCGAAGTGCACACTGATTTAATCGAATTTATCCTCATTTACAAGGATTCAAGGCTTAACTTTTCATCTTTTACAAGGTGATTAGGAATAGCAGTAACAGCATTTTTCATGCCTTGCAAATCACTTAGGTAAGTCCATTATACTACAAAATTTCTCCAAACCAGCATATCCAATTGACACAGATGAAATGGCTGATCGTCGATTTACTTCATATCCATACCTTCCACCTCTATTGTCAGACCTTGAAATTGATGATAGCTTTTCACTGGTTTCAAAAGGTGATTCATTTTTACAATTTGAACAAACAAATACTAAATACTCAGCAAGTCCCCCTTCCCCAGTTGTCTTGATATCTAAGCATGACTTGTAATTTCTACATACTCTACAAACAGCTGCCTTTTTCAAGGCCTTTACCAACAGATGTTTGTTAACAATCATATTACTTTTTGTGCAAAAGCCGAATTAGGCTGTTTGAGACCTTGTTACTGACATGCTAGGTTTTTCAAAGGATGAGTTCATTACTTTTTCAAATAAAACATTGACAGCTGATGAATCGTTACTGAGATTGTCAGCGGACTGGCTACAACTTTCGTTAGTGTTAGAGGTTTGATCAATGACCACAGCTAGCACTTGGCTTTCCTCTTCATTCACCTCAAAAGATTCTGTTCCACCATTTTGCCTTCTGTTTCCAAAGAACCCTTTCCTTTCCCACCTTCTAATCGATCTGAACTTTCTTCTGTACCTTGTTATTGACAATGAAACACTGCTTTCCATTGCGAATGCTTGGCAGCCATTTTCAATGAAAAGGCATGCACTGCACACTCATTAAGTAGTTGTAGTTGCATTGCACATTTCAAATTCAATTTTAGGGGTGACTGGGGTATCTGTTTTGGGTATATGGCTTTAGCAACCATGTATAATTGGTTGCCAAGGAATTATTTTGACACCAGCCTTCAATTTACCTATATTTTTAGCTTATATAGCCAAGGTACGTCAAAACAATGGCAGAATCGGATTCTATGATAAATTTTGGTGCTAGTAAATGAAAAAACGCTTTTTGAAAATTCTAATCATGATCATGAATTTTCAAGGTTAACATCCACCTTAAACAAAGCATACCCTTGAGTCTAGCAAAGAGAGTACTAATTTTTGTAACAAAGGAAGATAACCAAGACGCTGGTACTACAGTGCAATTACCCAATATTGTAATAAACGAAGAATTCCATAAAGCAAAGAACCACAAAAGGACAATATTCCCCTCATAACAACTTACTACCCAACTTTAAACTACCGTCACATAATGGAAACCATTACAAACCTGTGGAATTCCATCAATGACCCAGAAACCAAGAAAAAATTCAAAGACGTCAAACCATTTTTAGCAATAAAACAATCTAAGAAGCTTACTTCTATATTAATAAAAGCCAATTTCACATCTACTGCAGATCCAGAACATCTCAAGATACCAACTCCTGGAATTCTTCTATGCAATCTACACTCGATGCAAATTAATTGCATCATATTTACAGCCAGTCAAGAGCTTTGAAACAGCAAACGGAAGTACATGAAAGAACAAGAAAGCGCGCATAGCATGTAATATCAAGAGCATTGTATATTCCTTTCATGTAACCATTGTAATGGCAGCATGAATTACATTGGTCAGACAATACATCTGAGAGAGCGAAAAAGCAATCATATATCAGAGTCCATATATGATATATATAAATATATATATATATATATATATATATATATATATATATA
>OLMO02000278.1:8556988-8580943 GCA_900291935.2 Cassiopea xamachana | reverse complement strand
ATATATATATATATATATATATATATATATATATATATATGTGTGTGTGTGTGTATGTATATTGCATTTTAAATTGTAAAGCTGCTTTTGCCATGGCCCCATGAATGGCATCATTAGCTGATTGGGCTAGCGTACACAAAGAAAATAAAATGAAATGAAAGTGAACAAGAAAGGTACAGGAACAGAAGTATAATATTGATGTGTTGAGTTTCAATGGCTTCAGCAATGAATTGCTATGAAAAGAGGACATGTACCTGAGTTCAAACTTGTTGTAGCTGGAATGCTATCTGTAATGAAGAATCCAAAGAGTACCAAAGCTATTACTGTAGCCATCTCCTCAGTTGCTTGAAAGTTGTCGATTTGAAAGTGGAGTTGTTTTGCAGAATATAAATCCCTTGGTAAGCAATTGTAGTGACCATCAAATGCTCGTTGCCGCACGAGACTGGAAGTAAAAATTATCTTCCGTTTGATACTGTTTCTAGATGTCGATGTTGTTTAACATCTGTTATTAGCAGAGGTCTTCCCAGAAAGAGACGGAATGTGAGAAAAAACTAGATACAAAATATACCTAAATATTTAAATTTAAATTGTGCAATGATGGGGCTCCATTGAGCCTTGCTGATTTTTTCAAGGGAGTGTCTATTTATAAAAGAGCCTAAAAGCCTAAAAAAGAGATATATAAGGTTGGAAAACAATATGACATAGGATAATGCTAGATATGTTGCTTGGGCCAATCCCTACAGGTTAACTTTCATATACGCCAGAGTCTAGAAAATGTCCTGCCGTCCTCCAGCGGCCACTTTTTTGAGTTTAACCTTCCTCACTATTCAACATAAAATTAAGTTTCCTATGTTGCCGCTCCATTTTTCATGTCAAAGTGTCTATTCTACATAGACTAGAATGAGTTGCATACATCAGAACTTTTCTCAAGCTATATTTTTTATACAATCACTGGACCTTCAAACAACAATATATACGTAACATTTGTTTAAAGGTTTCCTTCCTCTGTATGTGCATGTCAGATTAACCCTCTCTTTTCTTCGTACGCAAAAGGCAACAGTTTCACTGCTCTTAAAGCTATAAGGAATTTAATCAAAAAATAACAGCTTTACGCGCCTATTTCTCTCATTTATCAAGAATTTGATGTACTTTTCATTATGTTTGGCAAACGTTTTTTGGCATATAATCAAATTCATAAGCTCTAACTAGTGGCTTCCCATTGTTTGGCCTATTAATTATCATCACTCTTCGGTAGATGAAGAGATAACAGTATTTTCAATCAAACTCATAAACAAACCAAGAGAATGACATTTCAATCTGAATAGGCCAATTATCAATAAATATCTAAATATAAATTTTAATAAAATATTTTAAGATTTTTCTGGCATATAACCTGGGCTTTCTCTCGCGAGTAGTGTATCTTCACGGGCGATGTGCACTCGCGTGCATGATATTCACAAGCAAAGTTTCAAAAGAAGCCCTACTGCTCTGTTCTAAAGAGTTAATTCTACTTCGAAAATGCCAATATAGCTTTGATTCATCTCAGAAACACCTCAGTTTTTCGTATTTCCTGTGTGCTTTCTTTGATGTTTCACTTTGTGCCACTGCTGAGAATTACGCGGATCATTGAAGAGAGGAAACCCTGTGCATGAAGGACGTAGTTACCAAGAATGCAATATCGTGGAACATACAGGTAGCCAAAACAAAGCACATCCAAAACAACATGCATTTATCCAAAACAAAATAAACTTGTCGAAAGCAGAAAAAACTTATTAAAAACAGCATACATTTATTCAAGACACAATACACTTATCCAAAACAAAATACATTTATCAAGAACAACATACATTTATCCAAAACACAATAAACTTATCCAAAACACAAAGCACTTATTCAAAGCACAAAGCACTTATCCAAAGCACAAACACCCATCCAAGACAGCAAAATGTATCCAAAACAAAATACACTTATACTACAAAATAAACGTTTTCAAAACACATTAAACTGCTCAAAAACAATATACCTATATCAAAAAAAACAATGCGCTTTTCTAAAACAAAAGAAAAATATCCAGACCAAAATACACTTATCCAACACAATATACACTTATCCAAAAGAAAATACACTTAGGTACAAGGAGTCTAAAAGAAAGAGATATGTGTATTCTTCTCCAGCCGTTAGATTTACCAGTTCTCATGATGCTCCCTCAAACATGCAAATGGCTAATAAACAACCAAGCATTTTGGTGAAAGAAGCATAGATGTGCTTGCATTAAATCTTTCGTGAATATGTTTGCCAGAGGGGGATCATGTTTCAGACGGAAGTAAGCGTTTTTTCATTGCTGAAAATGGCTGACCTGAAAATGCTCTAATGCTACGTAGCAGTTCTATATAAGACTCCCTCACCACTCTGACTTTTCCGTAACGTTTCATTAGAAATAAAGTAACCTTCCCCCAGGGCTGACACGCTAGAATTGCTATTTCTCTAAAGCGCATGCTCAGACTCCCCCATTTTTCCTACGATGAGAGCAAAGTTCCCCTACATCTCACTGAAATTGTCCTATTTCCTTCCATAAGTTTGAGAGTTTCCCCTACATTATCTTTTGCACACACATTATCGTTATTCTGTCTTGTGTCTACAACTTGCCATTAGTACAATATCGAAATTAACTACAATACTTGCCAAAAGTCCCTGGGAAATTTTCAAAAAATTATGAAAAACCATGGCTTTCTCAGCATTTCAACCATTACGCTTTGATGCAAACCCCTTTCCCCCTAAACAATGTTGGTCTGTTTCTGAGACACTTGGCGTTATTGTGCACGAAAAATTTTTTCCGTTACCGCATGTACTTCTCTCAGCAACCAACATTTTTTAGGGGGAGGAGGGGGGTGAATGCTCCGTCCAGATTAAAAATATACAAAGTGTCCCAGGACTTTTGGCGAGTATTGCATATATGAGGGCGCAGATGACTATTGTACAAATTTAGGCAGTTTCTAGTTGCATTCAGATGATGGTTTCTTAAAATTGTTGCTGAGTAGCTTTTGAGAGGTATTCTATGGGCTCCAGTATATGAAAATTTCTCTAAGTTTATACTTGAAACAACTACCCCTCCTCAAATCACTATGGAAGTAGAGATAAAGTTCTCAAAAGTCGATGTCATTATAAAAAATCTGAGGAGTGTGCTCTTCATTTGTACACTGCAAGGCATACTGCAAAAGATTGAATACTTTTCTGCAAACATTGAGGTTGATCAAAGATTGAAAGCTCTTCATAAAAATACAAGACCAAGTTACATGTTATATTGCTGTTCCCGACCAATATGACACTTGGACCAATGTGACTCCATATGGCTTCAAGTGACAATATGAAATTTTTCGAGTGCAATCGAAAGGTGGGAAACAGAAAGGACTACACCATAATATTCAACCTCCGACATGGAGAAGACACTTCTTGATGATGATGATGATGATGATGATGATGATGATGATGATGATGATGGTGATAATAATGATGATTGGTAGACCAGTATGATCCCTGTTGGACCAATATGACCCTCAGAGCATGTCTCGTTTGCACATTTTTCAATTACAAATGTCAGCAAAGGGTCTTTCACCACAGAAAGGAATGGAGATAGAAGAAACTTACTATTGACAGTGAAATTTCCCAGTTAATGTCAAAAACCTTTGTCTATCTGGTCTTGGCTTGAAAAATTCAAGGAATGGATCAAGAAAAGCGTTCTGACATGTGTGGAAGGAATTTTCGATACCTAGTCTACTAAAAAGGTATTAAACGGCTGATAAGAAAACATAGACTGTAAAGGCTATAATTTTAAAATCAATGTTAATAGAGTTAGTCATGAAACGTAAATGTCACTGTCCTAATGGGTTGAAATTTCGTAATAATAGTTAGATAAATCTCCTTAGAGTTGAGCCTACAGACCAGACCAACACATAACAACGAAAGACATGATGGATGAGCTGCAGTACTACATGTACCGGCGCAAATTAATCGATTTGCAATATATGCTTGCTGAAACAATCATGTGTTGAAAGTTCTTTCGTGTTCCTCCTTATTATCTTCCTCAACAGAAGACAATAAGGAGGATTTACCCGCAGCAAGTACTTATTTTGGAAAGCCTCGAGTTTTGCCACACCTTCCAAACGAATGTGACACTGATCAGACCGGTTTTTTAAAGACGTCATATTGGTCTGGCCTAATATGAAGCTGGAGCCATATTGAGTCAAATAGTCATATTGGTTCGGAATATTTCCATGAGGAGGAACGAAATAACATTGAAAAAGAGCAAGATTTTTGAATAACGTATATTTGTATTCGTAACTGCTTGCTCCCATTTGGAAACAGTTTTGTCACTGCTGTGACATTAATCTTTTATCTTTACGTGACGTCAATTTTGGCCCAATCTTCATATATTATTCAACAATTCCTCTATTTTGTTGCTTTTCCCTGTAGGTTTCCCTACCCCCTACATACTCCTCAATTCCCTTCTTTTAGAGGATTTTCCCTTCGAGTGGCAGCCTTGATTAGCTAGGAACTTCCAGCTCATCACTGATAATAGGGCCTTGGAATGGTTACACGCAATCCAACCAAAGGCCGGATTGCAAGGTGGATAATGGATCTACAGGAATTTTATTTCACTATGAGCCATAGACCTAAGGCTTCTAATCAAAATGCAGACGCCCACCGGTTAGCTTTCTTGTAGGGGTTGTCCTGGACTGCGATCTGTTTTCCGCACAAGGAAAGAACTCCGCTATTTCAAAGATAATAGAAGATGAAGAGAGAAGATGGATTCCCTCAACCCCCGTCATTAGTATGGAAAGGCAATCGCTTGTTATCTTCTTATCGGTATTGTAGGGATCAGCCTTTTCTTCAAAATGGATTATCAATGAACTCTCATAAAGATTCTGCACTGTTTCCCCCAAATACAGTGGCTATCCCTTAAGGTCTTATGAAAGTTGTCCTTCGTAACTTGCACAGAGTTCTGGAGGGGGGGGGGGTTAATTACACTACTGAGAGGGCTAGGTAACGGGTCTTTTGGCCTCATCTGCGCGAAGCTGTCTACAAGTTTATTTAGAATTCCTCTGAATGTAGTCCAATTAAACAGGACCCTAGCTTAAATAATGCACCATTAAGGAAACAAACGATGGAAATAACCACATTTTTTTGTTAGGATCTCACTATAGCCTCATTTACAGATCTTGCAGTTGCATTTATCGCCATTCCATTCCTTGACCTCTCTTTTAAATATTGCAGTTGAGTTCACATTTTTTATATCATCGGGTAGTATGTTCCAAAGGTGAGCACCTCTGGATATGAGAGAATTAGCTCCAATTGTATTTGTTTTTAAATTTGGTGTTGGCAATAGATTTTTTGTTCTTAGGTCATAATTTATGTCTCTCTTTTCAAAGAATTTCCACATGAATGCCTGGTTTTCTTCTGATAGACCCTTATAAATTTGAAGCATTAACTTTAGCAAATTCTTTGTGTAAATTTCTCGTTCATCTGTTCTTGTAAGAAGCACTTCAAAAGGCATGTTGAAGTCAATATGCAAAATTCTTAATGCCCTTTTTGGACACGACCTACCCGATTGCTTGAAGCTTTCCCAGGATAAATCATGATCAGAGGCCAATAGCTGAAACTGTACATTATAACTGTATTGCATAGGATCTTACCCTTTTCATAGTTCACGTATTTAGCCACATGTGAAAAGCGATGAATTTTTTGTCTGTTTGTTTTTTATCTGACAGAGTGCATTTATGTGGTTGTCAAACTTCAATTTAGAGTCAACGGTGAGTCCTAGTAATTTAGCTTTGTCCATAAGGGGGATAGTTACATCATTAATTTCAAGAGTAAATTTAGGTTGCTCTCTCATCCCTAGAAACATAACCTGAAATTTACTAGGGTCTGCTTCCATATGATTAACTCTGAACCTGTTCAGGGTGTTAGACAGGTCTTCTGATTAGTTATATGTATTTTAAAGTCCCTACCACCTAGCCATAGCATCCTCTAGGACCCTGTCAATCTAACCGACCAGCGTGACATCATAGTATTTCTTATGTAGCCCCTGGGCCAAAATGAGTTTGATACCCCCGCAGTAGGAACTATATTAATGGCACTGAATATAACGCTTCCTTCGATGACTTAGTAAGATAATGTAAGCAATTTACTTATTACAGAGAGATTACTTTTTCTCTGAGATCGCCCTACGCTTAAACAACAGAACACTCTTATATCTGTTCTAATCTCCGTAGGACAATTTGCTTTTGGGATTTTTCTCTTTTGAACTTTCTTGCTTTCCTTTTATCTTGCATAGGCATTTGCTGACTGTTGACGTTCACCTTTCGCCCTTTTACACGCCCTGTTTCTTTAAGTGCATGTTTACACGCCTAGTTTTGCATGTTCTTATGTTCCACTTATGTTACGTAAACCAATCTTTATATTATTACATTTAACAAAGGATAAGACAAGCATGCCCCGAAACCCGTAATGTAAGTTTTAAAAACGATTTGACAATGATAGCGTCTGATGTAATTTGTCGATGGTAGCGTCTGGTTAAAATGGATTCGTCAATGGCAAAATTAGCGTTAACAGTAGATTCGATTCAAAAATGAGATGAAAATGTGAACTGAAATTCTTGAATATGACTCTCGTCGTGGGCATTATTCTTCATGTCAATTTTATTAGGCCAAGGAGAACGATGCAAAAAGTGACGCAAAGTTGCTGCTGATAAATGTCTAAATCAATGCTAAATAATAAGGTAGTAAACGAGTCTCTTAGCAAGGAACGTAACAAGTCTAACTAATTACTACTCTAGCGTCTATTGTGGTCCCACTCTAAGTTATAGATCTTGAAAGAGAATGCCGACAGCCTAAAATACAAAAGACAATAACTGATGATAATATCCTTTGAAGTACAGCAAATGATAATAAGATTTAATATCAATGAATATTAGGTCCTGTTTTTAACTAGCCTTTTCTGTTGGATGGAACTTAATATAACTTCTGCGTAAAAAAACTTGTGCCAAAATAGCCCAGATGCTTTAGTTTGGAGGAGGAATCAATACCCACCAGATAGAGTGAAAGTTGTGCAGAAAAATTTGTAATATGTCTTAAGTTTCTTTAGAATATTTAACAAAATGATGATCTGTCGGATGGCATAGATAGCATCGTAATCGTTAGTAGAACACTTCGTTAATTCAAATTGTATCTGAAACGCTTTATGTAACAACTTAAACTCATAATATTATCAAACAATAGAATAATTAAAGCATTTCAAACACTTATTTCAAACGAAAAGCATTGAATGCTGAGATACAATCAAACTTAAAGTTTATAGATCTAATCAATTGGAAGGAACTGTTGGACGGAAAAAATGCAACTTTTTGAACAATATCCTTAAAATTGTTAAATATATGCTTCACGTTGATTCTAGTGGAATATTTCCAGAGAAACTGAATACCAAACGTACATAGCATGATTAAATTTGAATTCAAAAAAGCGATTTCAATGAAATGCCACATTTTTGAATCGAACGTCTGCACAATGTGGGGAAGATGGCTTAGATTTCCATTAGTAAACCTATGCGATTATTCTTGTAACTCTAAAGATAGAGACAGTGTTTGTGGAACCATTATCTGCAAATGGGACACTCCCAAGGGAGGTACTACCAACTTTCTATACAGGGGTCCATTTCAGATATACATTTTTCATCTCCAACCATCGAATAACAGTTTTCAGAAACCCCAAATATTGAGTCTAAAACTTCTGCAACCCTAAATATTTTGTTCCTTTTGCAATTTATTTTCAAATCTTAGATCAAAAGCATTGAATTGTTTCTAAGATATAATTCAAAGACCACATATATTGAGTTTTTCTTCAGCTGTAATTCACAGACCCCAAGAACACTTTTTAACACGGACTCCTTCGTGTATATTGACACGGGCCCCTTTGCAAAGGGCCGTCCATTTAACTACAAATATACATAATATGAAATCTAGTGCAAAGGTAAAGAAAGGAAGGGTCTAATTACAGTTACAATGGATATTAACTACGATAAATATACCAGCTTACAATATGTATAAATAAATGGGAATCATACTCAATGTCTAGAAATAACGCTATAAATACTCTTTTCAAAGGTTGCAAAGTTGGATGCCTGCACTAATTTTGATGACAAACTATTCTACGATGCTGCACCTCTACATGAGAAACGTGTTTTCTTTATCCCTATTAATGCTTTCAAATTTCTGTTTTTTTCTGAACTAGTCCATTCCTTCCTACTGCTTTCTAAGGTTTCTCCTGTTTATTCTCCTTGCGTGGGGGTTTTTCCCATAAAATAATGTACAGAAAATGCCCTGTAAGAAGAAAGGTGTAATGAAACCCCATTAGATTGCCAAACACTCAGTGTATTTATTTTTCACCACAAGATCAAAAAGGCCAGGCGTGCCGTGGAGCGGGATCAGGGGGGCTAGGCCCCCTCGCTGAAATTATGGGAGTTTTGGGGGTTGAGCCCCCTTTTATGAAACATGTTAGGCTCGACAATTTCTTAACTATGCATCTTCCAAAAGAGAAGGGAGCAAAGATACTCTCCTGTCAACAGAAAAAGAATTCTACAACCATATTGACTCTCTTTAAATATTATCACCTAAAAAGAGATGACAAGCAAATTGTTGCCATGAATGTAAAAATGAGCGTGGTAAAAGGCGTGATCCATATAGCTCCTACAACACAGTCCATTCTGTTACCGCTTTAGGGCTGCACCACTGAAGACTGGCCATTAGAAATAGCCAGGAACGGGACACAATACTTACTAAAAGTGGTATGGGACACTTGTAAACCTTCAATATCTTTGTGTGATGATCATAAAGACAGTCGTATGATTAAAATTATGAGCTTCTTTGATAGAAGTACAGAGATACAGTGTTAGCAGTGCATAGAAGAGGTAAGATATCATGAAGAGATAGCTACAAAGGATATAGAACTAAGCATAATTGATTCTCTAATGGACGCATCTGCGAATAAGCATTCGACCAGCACGATAAGCTCAAACTTGGCAAAATAGAATTTTACAGGTGTAAAAACTATACTAAAATCACACTTAATATTTAGAGGTATGTATGTCAAAGCATAGGTAGAATAATTCAACTTACATGCTTATATGCAGTCATATGAGACACGGAGATACTTGTATGTTCCTTTGCATGGATCACCGAACACAGCGTTGAAAGGTTTCAAAAGACATTTACGGTTTCCATTGCATGAACTAGCCACTTTGAACTTCGAGCTACAACGAGAGTTACAAAAATCTCAATAATGAACCAGGGCAAATTTTTCAACAACAGGATTGGAGCTAGATATCTGGGACATAATCTTTTATACTAGTAATTAGGGGCATTGCTACAAGGAGTATGAGGGCTATGACACCCCAATGATCACTCATCGTCAGCTGATAAGAAGATTTGAGAATTGTAGCTCTCTACTTGGCAGGATCTTTGTACATACTCCTCACCGAGACGATATTTTGGCACCACCTTTCATTGCAACAACCATCCTGTAGCAGTACGTATTCGTAAATTGAGTAACCAACAAGAAAAGGCAGGGGCATGATGCCATTCATTTGATATAAGACAAGTGAAGCGTGTTGCACGGTTGATGCATGGGTGCTGCATGGGTCCTGCGTATGCGATACATGAATTCTGAAACTGATTGAGGTCAAGTTCTCATATCAAAGTTCCAGTTAATGCCTAGAATACCAGAGTTCCTTGTCAATTTGATTGACTTCAGTGTTATGGGTCTTGAAATGAATAAATCGAACTTAGCAGCCTCAAAATTGGAGACATAGCTAGCATAATGTAATCTAATAACACTAGAGTTAAAATGACTTCGAAATAATATAGGAAAGTTATTTGAATCTTAGGAAAGTTGGAATTAATCATAGTAAAAGCAATGGGATGTGCATACAGTTTAGCATAGCAATTGATATTCTTGATTGAACGGGATAGACACGTTCTCACATCGGTTCTACCATAGTTCGCGGAATGAATTTTGATTCTTGTGCCATACGGACATGTGATCCAACGTGGTTTCCTTTCGCAAGCAACGGCCACTCTACGCCCTACCGTAAAAGATAGTGATTAAAAAAGTTAGTTAAATGACCCACAGGCAGATTTCATGGAAAAAGATGTTATCGATCAAAGTTGGGGGAAGGTGGGGGAGGCCAGCAAATACACAAATTTCAAAATATCTAGTATATTTACTTGATATTATCATTGATGCTGTTGCTCTAAAGCAAAATTTGACGGAACATAAATTGCAATTCTTGCTCTGTATGACAACTATGGGATTGAGATGCTCGATTTTATAATTATAAGTAATGGGTTTATCAGACAGTAGATCTCAACTGCTTAGAAAGTTAAGAAAATTCAGTTATGGGTTTTTGAGACCTAAGATAGCTTATTAGTGGATATGTACTTAGAATTTGAATTATCTGTGTACAAAAAGTCATGCACATTATACTAGTTACCCTCCAACAATTTGACTTCTGATATTTACTAAGAATTTAATCATTCAGGTGTTGATGAAACCTTTCACCTTCCTCTAATGTAATTGCGCAAAACATTAGAATTTAACCAATTTTTGCTAAAAACAGTCTTAAGACATTTTTCATACTGGAGTCGTGAACAAATTACAGCAGTTTCAGTACTGGACCAAAAAGTTTTCTTGTAAATAAAGTCGTGTATTGTTACCGATTTTCACTTAAGTTTCATATTTATGAATAAATAGTTTATATCGCAATATCACTCAAACAAGTAATTTGATATTTACAATATCAAGTGAAAACAAAGCTCTTAAATTACACTGGTCAACAACCTCTTTGGTGCCAGGACAAAAATACTCTCTCTTAGCTAATTCTAGTGTGAAAAATTCAAAAATGACCTCAGTTTTTTATTTTTAGCTCTCGTTTTGGCTGTATAGACTTGCATATATTGTTGAAATACAAGTGCTTTTTGAAACTCAAGTCCATTCACTCTATCCAAGTAAACATAAATCAACACATCTCTAACTGAATGTGTTATCAAGTGTTGGTAGCATTGCATTAGACATCATCTACTAGAAGAGTTGAACTCATTCAGATAGCTGTATTCATGGCTTAAAAGGTCGTAATTAATCTACATCACTGACTATTTTACGTTTATTGAAGTTGCCTCAAGAAAAATCAGACAAAATGTTCAAAGGTGGTCAAGGCTCTTGAGCAATTCACAAGAACAGCTTGTTTGTTTCGATCTAGTGCTCAGCTTGTTTGTCAAGTTTGATTAGTGATCTTAGAAGTTTTTCTTGCACACCTGTTTTCTCTATCTCTTTTTTGACTTCAAATGATTCGTATTCATATTAGCCAATAAGTGCTCTGTCAATCATTTGATTTTGTTATGAAAATTGCTTGTCGTTTACTTTATTGATCATTCATACTTTGGTAATAAATCTAGCCTTTAAGCTAATAGATTTAAGTTTTGAATTCTACACCAGTGGATAGAAACAACTGTTGATAAAGGAGTTTTCTATAAGCCCTTTCATTTCTCGAGCATTTCAAAGAGTTCCAACTCACTCCTGCCTAGTCTGGTTCATTTAGCTAAATGGCTTCAGCAAGAGGATGCAAGAACGATCCAAATATATTCTGCTACACATGCGGTGAAGTTACAACACAGGAAAAACAGAAGACCGATTGAGAATTTTTACAGAAGGGCGTACCATGCGTATTTTCAAGTCAAGCTTGGTGACCAGGACAAATCATGGGCTCCACATAGTGTTTGCAAGACATGCAAGGAGCAGATACGGCAATGGAGTAATGGTACTGGAAAATCGCTTAAATTTGGCATTCCGATGGTTTGGCGTGTGACACAGAATCATGACAATGACTGCTATTTCTGTTCAATCGATACAACTGGGTTGAACAACAAGAAGCGTAAATCTAAAAGTTACCCTTGCCTGATGTCTGCAATTCGACATGTACTACATTCAAGTGAAGTGCCAATCCCTCTCTTTAGTGGGTTTTCTTTAAAAGATGGTGATAAATCTGATGATGGTGATAATGATGATGACATTATACATGATGCTGACACCTATGAAGATGCTTGCTTAAATGATACTGATTATGAGGGTTCTTCTGCTGAGCCAATGTTATTCGACCAAAATGAACTGAGCGACTTGATTCGTAACTTGAGTCTATCAAAGGAGTCAGCAGAACTCTTAGCGTCGAGGCTTAAGGAAAACAATCGTTTGACGAGCGAGACGCGAGTTACATTTTA
Source organism: Cassiopea xamachana (assembly GCA_900291935.2). Classification (NCBI taxonomy): domain Eukaryota; kingdom Metazoa; phylum Cnidaria; class Scyphozoa; order Rhizostomeae; family Cassiopeidae; genus Cassiopea; species Cassiopea xamachana. The sequence goes on along the minus strand of OLMO02000278.1, from coordinate 8,568,624 downwards.
CCGTAATAGGGATGCGGAATTTATTCCACTCTTCGATGAAGACAGCAACCTTGTTTATTGCAGTGATGTTGAAGGAGTTTTGTTGCGCCTTGGTGTTCAAGAATACGATGCGAATTCATGGCGATTGTTCATTGACAGCTCAAAGCGTAGCTTAAAATGTGTTCTGCTGCATAACACCAACACCTATGCAGCAATACCGATTGGACACTCAACAAAATTGAAGGAGAAGCATGATTCTATTAAGCAGGTGATGGAAAAAATCAACTACTCCAATCATAACTGGGTTATTTGTGTTGACATGAAAATAGTGAACTTTTTGCTTGGTCGACAATCAGGCTTCACCAAATTTCCATGCTTTCTGTGCTTGTGGGACAGTCGAGCCAGAGATCAACGCTGGGAAAGAATGGATTGGCCACTTCGAGCACAAATTAAAGTTGGTGAAAAAGTGTTGTAAGTGCACCTCTTGTACCTAAAGAAAAAATCATCTTCCCACCTCTTCATATCAAATTGGGACTAATGAAACAATTTGTTAAAGCTCTTGGTAAGGATGGTCAATGCTTCAACTACATATGCAAAATGTTCCCAGGCCTCAGCTCAGAGAAACTCAAACAAGGTGTATTTGATGGACCTGACATCCAAAAACTCATCAAGGATGACAATTTTGTTTGCTCCATGAATGCGTTAGAATCAAATGCTTGGAACTCCGTTGTTGCTGTTGTGAAGAACGTTTTGGGAAATCACAAGGTACATAACTACAAGGAGCTAGTAGACAAGACGTTGATCAGTTACTGAGAGATTGGGGTGAAAATTAGCATTAAAGTGCATTTTCTGCATATTCATTTAGACACATTTCCAGAGAGCTGTGGCGGTGTAAGTGATGAACAAGGAGAGCGATTTCACCAGGAAATAAAACTAATGGAAGAGCGCTACCAAGGACGATGGGATGAACGAATGATGGCAGATTACTGCTGGAGCTTAAAGAGGGATACGATTGATGAGCATTCTCGATAAGGTAGAAAGAGAAAATTTTTACCAAATGTGTTTCTTTGCCCCTTTCAAGTTTTTCCCTTTGTTTTTTTAGTGTTTGTGACATAACTATTGTTTTTAGGTTTTCGCTTAAGTACACCTGGCAACATTTAATATCCCGAATACAAGAATAAACGGTGGTAAATTCGCATTTTTCGACCTTAGACTTAGTTCAGATCTCAAGAACTAGAGCTAATAGAGCAAAATCAATATGATTTTCAGAGTCAGCACCATTTATATGGTATATTTTGGCTGAAATGTCCCTGGCACCAATGCAAAATTTTTTTTGTTGACCAGTGTTATCGAGATAAGATAGTATATTAAATACTACAAGCAAAATTGCTCACTCACGGGGTTTTTTGCAACTGTATGAGACTGACAAATACTTGTATGTTCCTTTGCAAGGGTCACCAAAAACAGAATTGCTGGCTTGAAGCCAACAGGAGTTCTTGTACTGACATCTTGCTTTGACTTTAGGGCTAGATCTATTTGAAATTAAAAAGAAAGATGCTAGCATTAGAAAAGATCAAGATAAAAAATTAACATGGAAAATTACTTTTCCTTTCTGCTTCGAGACCTCAGCATTTGCAAATGGCTTTGAAATCACTGGATGGAAACTAGAGTGGAAAGTGTTGAAAAATGAAATTTAATCTATATGTATATATTTAGATAAACTTTTATGCAAATGCTGAAAAGAGTGGAAATGTGTACGACATCGTCTAAAATTCAATAGTAATGTATAGCCACATATAATAGCTCCTATATGCATCTCAACAGCAAAGAGAGCTTCTGCCTTTAGCTTGGAGATTTTTTGATATATTATTAACACAAGTCTCAGATGCTTCTAAAATGTTTCTAACAATTCTTGAATTAAGAATGACAAAAAATTATAAAAACACTGAGAGAAATCAGAGTTGTGAGATGAGAAATACAATGTTCAGGTTCTCTGAGGTGTAAATGTGTAAAACACTTGAAATACTGGTGTTGGTTGTACCTTACTTCCTGTTCAATCAAAAGTCTTGTAAAAACTGTTTTTCAAGCTTATATTTGAAGCATAGCATGTGGGTGTTTGCTAAATGCTTCTTAGCTTTTGCTTGACTCTCTTGTAAGCCTTACATGAATGCTTTTTTGGGAATCGTCATAATGAATGAAACGGAAGGGGATGAAAGCAATTTCACATGTCATTGTAAATTCATGTAGCCAAATACAAGAATGACAATAGCTTTGTTGGTCTCAATACACCTTCAAATGAAGCACCCTAATGAACTATCTTTGCAGTTTGAAATGGTTTTTAGACCAACATTACCCCTTCAAAGTATTGGTGAACCCCCGCTAAATCCCTTCCACCCCCTTTGTTCTATACTCTATGACAGCCTCCTTTTAAAAAGCGTATCTTTGATTAACTGAGAGCTCTGATCACATTGATGAGCAATGAGTGGCAGAAGGCCTATTGCTAGCTGTGCAGCAAGCATCTTATTTGATTCTTTAATTGCAAGTTTGCTAGGAGAGCTTAAGTGCGTGATAACGTTCTAAATAAATCAAAGACCTGGGCATTATGCGATTTGATCTTTCACAATTTGAGGAATTCGTTGTTACTTTGCTATATGTTTTGTTACGCTATGTTATAGCATAATTATTCATTGTACCACTGTTTATGTTAGGAGCAGGCACTTTGATAATTAGATTACTAAAGATGACATAAAAGATGACATCTAAGAACGAGTTATTTCATCTTCGATACTATACTCAGGAATATATTAACATGTAATTGCAAGTTACCCTCTCTAGAAAGAGATGGATTCAGCCATATCTTTATTATTCAAAATTCTCCATCGTAGGGTATATTGGAAAGTGTCATAGCTTACCTCCTTGCTGAGCAAGAGGTGGTTTTGATTGAGGAACTCGGGCACGTGTTTCTGTCTTGCCTGCCATAACTTGCGCTCTTGATGTTGATTAATAATCCCTTTGGGCATTTGATGCTGCGGCTTGAGCGCTCACAAAGTACCACGCGGTTGTAGACTACAAGAAAATAAGATCAATCGACAGTTAATCAATAGGCAGAGCACTGTATCGAAAATGGAATATCCAGAAGATGATAGCAGCCGTTCTCACGAACAGAAGACGGTGACATCTAAAGAGGCACTCTACCAAACTTTCAGCATAATAAGGGGATGGGCATATTCCTCCTTGTCTATGGGTCCATTGTATTACAAAATTTAATAGGTGGCTGTTCATGTCAAGGTTATAGGAGAAGGGAAGAGGAGCACAGAGTGTGACAGCTTCTCAGGGCATGGGGGTTGTTGGAGGACAGAGATACTACATTTCAATAATATGCAGGGACGCCGGAGAGGGGAGGCGCGGGGGGCAGCCCCCTCCTGCCCTTTGATAGGAGGGGCAAGGAGGGCAAACGTGCCCTTCTTTTGCTGTCTTCTGATTTAATTTTTTCACATTTTCTTCTTACATTTGTTCTTCTATCCGACTCGATTTCCTTTTATCCCCAGAATTTCATGACTTGCCACGAAATGCAGCAATGTTTGGGGGCATATGTTTGTGGAAATTAACCCTTAAGTTCAAACTCTGACGTCATTATGACGTCATAATAAATGCAAGTGCACTTCTCGAAACTTCTGCCCCTCTTGCCCTACTATTGTTCCGGCGTCCCTGATAATATGAGCACTATATGTTACCAATTTCTTCATAAAAGGCAGTGGTATGTTCGTCACTTGTTAATAAAAAGAAATTTCAAAGGGCTTTACAAATAAGCGCCTCTATGAGGTAATGATGACAAATGAGTACAATTGTAAAAGTTTTTAGTATAATCTTTGTTTGGGGAAAATTGAAAGTTTAAAATATTAGTTGGTCTCCCTACCACATTTTGTGGTATCAATCAGGGATGGGGAGTCAAACCTTTTGTTGTGTTCATGAAATTGTCTGACAATAGAAAGGAGGGAAGTCAAAATCTATCAAAATTCACTTGAAGGAAGTTTTTGAAGGGCTTCTAGTGTATGGAATAGACGCACCTGATGTTTTGTACTTTAAAATGCAATCATCTGATATATATGCAGCATAACCGTCAAAACTTGATTAGGAGCTAAATTTCGGGGGGTAGCAATAATTAGGGGGGTAATAGAAGATCATAATAATGCACATGTCCAACACACGCAAAGTTTCTCCGTTATCCTCTCTCAATGCCTTCATTGAACTACGTTGTCAGTGCTTCTGGAGGCAATTTCTCTCACTTTAGATGTTCATTTATCGATGCAAGCTCTGCCATTGGACTGGACAAACCTATCTTGGTTTAAAATGAATAAGCGGGGCAGAGCTGCAATAAAAATTTCCTATTATACACTTTTGGGAAAAAAACATTGGTCAGGAGGGGGTCTTTTCCAGACTGAAGAGTAGTTATGACGAAGATTCCGTGGATGAAGGTTGTTAAACTTTTTCCAGCCTCTCGACTATTACAACTCCCATCTATTCCGGACTGGAGCGTATCCAATAACGTTGCGGAAATTTAATGGATGGTGATTCCTTTGTAAGCCAATCAGAATTTGACGCTTATGCTTCTGCATGTATTATCAAACAAGTGTGTTTCATGCAAGAGCAAATATCCTCTGACTGCAAACCAGAACATAATGCCATGTGTACAATATTATCGTTCAAAATGTCAGAGACACAACGTAAACAACCTGCACAGGGGGCGTAGTGGGATGCAAGTACTTCAGGGAGCTAAAGGATGTATTTAACTCTCTACTGTTATTTTGATCTGTCAACCATTTTGAATTTCAAGCATTAGTGGTGCTTGGAGGCACAGTCTCTTTAAGGAATCAAAGCTAGGGAAAAATATGTTTAAAAGCGCCCTGCTATGAGGGCTGTAGCCACACAGCCCATAGTCACTGCGCCACTGCTTTAAAGAATGTAAAAATAAGAAAGGAATATTACTTGATTTTCTGCATTTGTAGAAAACCCTAATGTACTTGTGAGTTCCTTTGCAAGGGTCTCCAAACACAGAATTATCTGCAAACAATGAACATGACCTTCTACCATTGCAGGATGTTTTAAGTGTGCTAGTTGACCTACAAGAACAAAGCTAAATATTCAGGCATTCAATCAATTAATCAATCAATCAACCAATTAATCAATCAATCAAGTTGATTCAATCAATCAAGCATTACAACTTGGTTTATAAATTTAAATAAATTTGTTAATGCTTTAGCAATTTGGTGCGAGATTGTCGAAGCCATAAAAAGAGCACCTTTTAAACATCTTAGCGTTTTTCTAATGCACCGACATCCATAAGCATGCTTTCGTTCAAACCTGCCCTTTTCAAGTATCCGCACTCTCTCAAAAGCTTTGTGTTCAGTAGCAGCCGGATAAGCGAGGAAGCACTGTACACGGTGTTTTGAAAAGAGTTACTTCACATGGAAGTTACATCTAAAGGGACTAAACATCTAAAGAACGCATAATACTAAGGGCAAAATGGTAAAGGAATTTTCCAACTTGAAACACTTTTACAACTTCAAGCAATGAACACTAAAGAGGCTGATTCCATTCATCTGCAGCCAAAACTAGTATACATACAATTATACAAGGCTAATACGCATCCTGTCTAACATTTCTTCCTGAATTTTTCTGATTTTTTTCTTGAAAATGATAGTGTTTTTCTTGACTGCAAATCAGGAAAACATTATATATTTCCTGACCAGCTTGATGTCACAAATGATACGACTGGCTAATGTTTTAAAAATAAGCGATTGAACACATTTGTACATTAACTTCAATGACTACAACTGATACAAAGAATACATGAACAATTGTAAATTTGTATTACACTAATGATGAGTTGCACGATCACGCCCTCAACCTACGCTCTGAAAATACCTAGCACTTGCACCATATATGCATAAAGGAAAAGCTGTCTGCTTATTAATCGTTTCCAAATAATAACGAGTAGTGTCAATCAACTCTTGGAAATGACACTGTAACGCGTCAAATTTTCTTAACAAAAACGTAATGTGGGCAAAGATCGATACAAAACAAAGAAAACACAGCACACTGTGAAAAATTCCTATAACTTTTGCATCTTGCATACATCCACTCAATCCTATGAAGCAGGCACTGCTTCTTTTCTCAAAAAAGCCACAGAAGGGCGTAGCTTCAGACTTAGCTGGGGGATGTCCGAGATTTTTGCCCTGCAAGAATGTATATTGCTCTGCAAACATCAGATCTATATTGTAATGAAACAAATAGAAGAAAAATTTTGACGTAGTACACATTTTTCTGTAAAGAAAAAAGTTGATAAGAAAATGAGGCTCAAATGGCCAAAATCTTGAGAAAATCTTTGGAAAAGAGCAAGGCTCTCAGTTTCCAAAATTAAGTGTTTTTGTTGACCAAAACTCGACATGACGTCATTATTACATTCAAAATGTTAAAAATGGCATACCATTTCGAGTATGCAAGGTAAACAAAGAAAATGTAGTCCAAATTAGCCAGGTTATTTCAGTGCAAGGTAAGAAAAAATTCGAGAAAAGGTAAGAAACTTGAGGCGCAGGCAAATCTATAATTTTCTTGTAAAAAAAGGTCAAATATATATATAGAATAAAAACACCATCTTTGCTAAATTTTAAAATTCTTATTTGATTGATAACAAGGGTGTAGTTAATCAATGCAACGCGTATATCAGATATGCATTTTAGTAACTTCTGTCTCGACAACAGATGACAGAAGAAATGCTACCAACTTCTTAGACATGGAAGCGCATGAGCCCTAATTATGCATAATGGAAAGCAGGAGGGGAGCAGGATAATTGTGGACTTTAACCTCTATCACTGAAACGTAAACTTTGGGAGAAGGAAAAACTGGAGATCTTGGGGATAGCCCTCAGGGAAATACCGAAGACCACGCCACCTAGGACTCCGGAACAGTCCCTAAATTAAGTGCTTTTCATAGCGATACTGATACTTGTTCACATTCAGAAAAAAGGCAATTTCACAGCAACGGACTTGTAATTTGGGCAAAATTTATGCGGTGTCTTCATTTCCTGGAAAGCCCGCACAAGCACAATGGATTTGCAGTACTCTATCGATATTTACTAGATAAAGCAATACGCACCAAGAGATAACTTCATTCAATGGGTTGTAGTTTCCTAGGAACAACACTGCAAAACACGGCACGGAACTGACGCACAATTGGATAACTTGATGTGGAGTCGCCAAAAGACGCTGACTGGTAGGAGTTTTCTTGGAATGCGTGTGACGGTACACGCTTCAAGAAAACGATTAGAGTATCGCCATACAATGGCTTGACTATGAAGCGCATGCTTTGCCTCGTTCTAAAACAACAGATGATGAAGCATAATTTATGTATTTGATTCGGCATATGACTAGAGCAATGTTTGACTCGAAGTCGCTCCAATGTCATATAATGTGACTGCCTCTGCGGCTTCAAAATCGATTCTGCAGCACCTAATTCATTCTTCTGCTCCAAATTAAATCAAACGTCGCTCTTTTCATGCGCCTAATCCACCTATTAGGCTTCCGCGCATGAAGAGAGCGACTTGTCGGGAATGCCCAATTGCGCCTGCGTCACTAATCACTCTTGTTTACAAGTAATGTAGGAAGGTTATTTCATGCGGTTATGTACGTAGATATTACGCTAAATCTCACTATGAGACCCAATATAGGGAAATTAGTAATTGTTTTTGTAGCGTACTTTTGATAAAAAATTAGTCAACAGGATGCAATTACTCATATGTTTTTCTTAATTTTTATTGGGTAGAGTAATCGCAAACTTTGATTCCTATTGGTTGTGCTATTTTTGTGTTATTCCTCATTTATCCTTATATATATCGGTAAATAGAGTAGAGTAGAGACTAGAGTAGGCGAGTAGTACGAAGTAGTACGAAGCATATGTCCGGTTTTAATGTGAAGAAAATATTGAAACGTACACAGGCTTTTCTCTGGAGTTATTCTATTCATTTATCCTCGAATTAGCGTTTGATTAGGAAATTGAGTTCCTACACGACTTTTATCTTGGGCCAGACTCTGTACCACTCCAGCACGGAGAGTACAAATATTACAGCAGCTTTTTTCATATCAACTCCAGATGTTTCTCAATTCGTGAACTTTATTTCTGCATTATTCGTACAAAACGTACTTACAGTTTAAATTCACATAACAAATTTATGCATTATAAAGGGCATCTAGAGTTTAAAAGTGTTCAAATAGCGAATACTACACCTGTATGCAGGATGAAAATTCAAAAATTTAATTGAAGCTATGTAATTTCAAATTCATTTGGATCAGAACAATATGAAGATGCTCCGCAAGCTATGTATACACATACTCTTCAGGTTCCAAATAAACGTCCCCCCGCTGATTAAATTTTCGATTTTTTTCCAGCCCTCGGACCTTGTTAGGACCACCCGTTTATTAATTTTAGGGAAATCAACCTTTTTTACAAACCCCTCAATTCATTTCCTCTCTTTGTTAGTACTATCTACGCCAAATTTTCATAGCAAAATAGCGTACTGCTGTATATATTTTAGTTTTATGCTCTACGACAAGCTGTTTTTGTTCTTTCCGTCCTTGTATAATCATTTAAGTCTTTTCTTAAATTACCACTCCCCCTTTATTTTGACCCACCCGTTTATTAAATTTTGGAATTTTTTCCGACCCTCCAGTCTATTAGGACCCCCCGTTTATTTAACACTTGATAGTAATTCTCACACTGCATTCAAAAAGGCAATTGAACTTATTGCATTTACTTGTAAAGTCTTTATTATACAAATTCTGAATTCAGCGATTTGTTGAACTGTATTTTAACCTGTATTTGTAATTTTGACTTTATTGACCTAAAAACTTGATTTTGATATTATTTTGAGTTAATAACTTGATTTTGATAAAATACTTCCATACGGGTTTTTAATCCTGATAAAAGCATTTTCTGGTGTTTTAGTTTTGACTTTTATCGAATTTTGGACGCCCTACTTATTAGTCAGCGTGTAGTATACTGCTTGATTGGGTGTATATAATTTGCAGGGTAGTTGGATTCTCTATCATGTCAAGTTATCGTGGTGTGTGTCTCTGTACCTTAAAGTCCTGACTACAGTTAAATGTAAATAGCAAGACGCTCTCTATCTATGTGTAGCTGCCTTTCATATATACATGTTTTTGTGTTCAAAGTCAATAGCCATGCCAAATATATGCTGCCTCGACAATCTTGGCACATTTTGCTAATTACGCAGAGAATACACGTTGAATGAGAGCTGGCGCTTAATGACAGAATGTCTGAAAAATGGACATCATCACTAAGATCAAGAAGAGTCATGGGCCGGACACATATATATTCACATAAAGAAAGTTGTCCTGAATTTCAACACAGCTTACAGCACTGCTTTACTATTTATCCATGATTACTAAATTATAGTCAGTGAATTGAATAAAATTGGTTGTGCAGTCATTAACAACTGATTCGATTGCCAACGGATGCGATTTTCATTTTCAGCACCAAAAACTATTATAGAATCTTGTATAAGATCAATGGTAACTTTTTAATCATTAAATTTTGGCCCCCAGTGAATTCATGCAAATGTGAAGAATACGTTTAGGAATCAAGTAATGATATAAATAGCAAGCATCATGAAAAAGAACTGACCTTATATCAAAGCAATTTGTTGTCTTCATATTCTGACTTGGGCATGTCTTTCTATCGTACCTTCCATAATTAGCTTGGACAATGGATATGGTATGTCCAGTCTTACAAGAAATTGTCGATTTGTTCCTTTCACACACAACCGCCACTTTTCCACCTATACAAAATGACAACAAAACGTATACCATACAATCCCCTTTATAAATTTGGTCGAGTTAACGAATATCCGAGTTAACCAAATTTCTCATCAAGTGCTATTTTCTTGAAAAGGCATGAAATATTCTAACTTCTCAAGATTACGTTTAGTCATCCTAAAGTTTTGATACAAATAAACCAAATAGGAATACTCCTGTAGATGACATTAAAGAATTGAAGTAACTAAGTTTTCTACTTTGATAAAACTTTATAGAAATTGATCTCACCATAACTGTCAAGCCCATGATGAAAGCTGATTGAAGTGCTAAACCAAATAAAGCGGAGTATTTTGGCCAAAAGTGTCTATAGAATCGGTACCACTACCAAGGGTACTACTGAATTGAAGTATTAACATTTGACGTTGCATGTTCACTAATCACCCTTACAGATGATTAATCGTTGCACTTATCTATTGCTCTCAAACCATTTGCTTCGCACGCGGACAACAATCTTGATAGACACTTATAATAACAATAGTGGGGACACATATTGACCTTAGCTGTAGATTAAAATCAGGCCCTCACGTGCAGGGACTCCTACGCTGAGGGGGAGACGAGACAGCTATTTAACATCACATGATATCTAAATTGTCGATGGAAACGCCGACCCCCATTTGCGGTTTAGAGACTTCGTCATCCATTAGAATTTATGTGGAGGGGTGGTGTTGTGATTGGCGTTACAACACTCCTTTGGCGTATTGGCCAGCATGTAGTAGCCAACTTAATACTGACTTAGCAGAATGTGTTAGACATTTGATTAAAGTGCGAGCTACGATAAAGACGTTCCTTTTATTTGTCGACCTTCGAGAACCCGGCAGTAGCTTTAACATCAATTTGATTAAGGCAAAGTCATAGAATATAAATAATCCCTTTTCAATTGCTATAGGTATCTGTTTTGAAGAATGAGGCAGGTCGTACAAATGAGATATAGCCCTAAATCGTCACAAATCTCACAATTTTGATACAATTTTTGCCTATTTGGTCGAAACTTTTTCTTTCATCGCTGGCTGTCAATATAGATACTGTCATCGATATTAGAGGAGACTTTCAGCTTTCAAAAAAGTGGTGAATCATTGTTAGGAACTTTTAGGAATAACACATTGTAGCACTTTGAAGTTCAACACCCAACATCATTTATGGTCATTCAACTATTCAGCAGCCAGTGTCAACCCTGCCACGTATCTGCAAGGAAAAAACCGAAGGGCAGTGACTGCCTATCAGAAACATTTTACAAAGTCTCCCCCCTAACAGAACTATTGACATGGAGATTTAAACAATCAAAAATGAGTTTTACCTGTTCAAAAATTCTTGAAAACTTATTTCCTTTTCGACAGTTCAAAAAGAAACCAACAAGATGTTTTTCTCTTACCGACTATTTTGAAATAGTATTTTTGATTTGAAAACAAAATCCTTTTTAACTAAGTAGGTTTTGATTAGAAATAGAAATTCTTTGAGTGATAACAGACGGAGATTTTTCGAAATGGAAGAACTTTCTCTCACAAATACTGCCAACATTAATATCATCTATCATTCACATGTCTTTTATCGCACCGACCGACAATTTAGTTGCAATTCGCAGTTGCGTGACTGCGACGCCGATGTAACGAATTTTTTCAAGTGTTCATACGCTAGTTGGTACACACTTTTTTTTTTATAAGAATACCTAATTTTTTTCTGAACGTCAATATTCTTAAAAATTTTCGGTTTTGAGCCTCAGATTATTCTTAAATTATTCTTAAATTTTTCTTGCTCAACACAAGGTGTAAA
>OLMO02000278.1:8545358-8556888 GCA_900291935.2 Cassiopea xamachana | reverse complement strand
CAATATTCTTAAATTATTCTTAAATTTTAGCAATTTTGAGCCTCAATATTCTTATAGACTTTATTCTTATAAAAAAAAGAGTGTATCTTTCTTCAAACATTTATCGCGATAAAGTCGCCACATCCAGAGGAATTCAACTCTGCCTTGGTTTGACATATTCCCAGGTCCTTGATAACGCTTAGGAATTATCCGCACGCCTCTGGGGTCCCTGCAGACATCCTGTGATGAAATGGGGGTAACATTGCGCGAATAATATTAGGCCCCGTTTCCACTGACTCAAGTGTTTATAACAGGGGCGGATCCAGACATTCGCAACATTCGCACAGGCGAATGTCAGATTTTATAGGAGGAAATAGTCGGTTGCAAACATCGGACTTAACAATATTTGCAACGTTTCATTGCTTACAGTGGATCCCCGCCCCCAGTTTCGACGCCCTTGAGACATTATACAAAAGTCTATCTGCTGCATTCCATCAGTCTTCCTTTTTGAGACCAGTGGATTCCAAAAGTAGTTCAATCGATTCCATCAGCAATTGCCTCGTATCCAGCAATAAACATTCTGACGCAATGTCATGAAGATATCCCCATAGTCATAAATTATAGAGAACCAATTATTTTAGGGGCGAAATTCGAATAAAATTAAGAATGCGTGCGCACATGAACAGTACTTGAAAAAGGTACCCCCAAAAGACTGCGAACGTCGAACTGGATAGAGCAGTTTACCACCCCGGAAATCAATAGAAAACCTATAGAGCAAATCTTTGTGCGAAGGTGGGACTGGTAGAGGTGATGGATGATTTGTAGCATATGGCAGGGGAAGCCCCTATATGACTGCAATAACTTCTGCCCCCTTGCAAATTTCTGCTTGGAGTGGTAACATTTAAGGCTCTGGATGTTGTGGATAAATTGTCACGTTTCATAGAAGCAGGCGTTACTGATGCGATTAAATTACTTATGAATAATTATTGAAATAATTCATCGATAGGTGTCCTTCCAGAAATTTTATGGTTTTAAGGTTGGAAGTAAGTGATTGTCACACCCAGCACAAGGAAGGCCAAACACTGGTTGAAACAGCAGTGCTCCTAAAGTAAGTACAGCGTGTTTCCAGCGTAAATGAGAGTTGTTCCCCTATAATTTCCTGCACATGTATTTATTTATAGGCAAGTGTATTGTCAATCTATTTGTTAGGGGGTATTTTAGCTGCAGGGTCATTCCATGTCAAAGCGATTGCTGCACAGTAATAAATCGCTCTGCAACGAATACGGTGCCTTCAGGGCAGAGATGTGCCGAGGCACTTTCTATCGGGTAATATTTGATCGAATACTCTTAATAAAACAAAAGGTAACGGAAGGTACTGCGACGACCAACTTTCTTGCAATTGTAAATAAATTAGGGGTCACGCCCCCTTATTAGCGCATCCTTCCTTCAAGGTCAGGGGAGTTTGCAGAGCTATAATGCTTTTAAGCAGATTGGTAAGTGCTTTCTATGTCATTAGCTTTTAGAGCAAGTGCAGGGGCTTCGTAGTCGAGGGAGGCAGAGGGGACCATGGCCCCAACATTTTTGCAATAGTCGGATTGTCAGAAATGTTTATGCTTCTTTAGACTTTAACTGTTAGTAAAGACAAAGGCTTTGAGTTTTATCAGACAATCAATGAACTTGGCCCCCCTCCTCTATAGGTGCCATGACGCCCCTGAGCAAGTGATGTGTTCAATAGGGCCAAGAGAAATTTTTCTGAACATGTGAAGGTAGATGCACAGAAGAATTACATGCAATATGGCTCTTGCTACTGTTGTGGGACTACCAATTCTTCCAAAATTCTCCCAATTTGCCCTGACTCTGTTAATGAATCTGCAGCCTTGTTAAGCACATCAACATTGTATCCTAGAGAAAAAGCTTGTCAAAACTCAACTACCTTAAATCTTTTTGGTCTGTATCGACAAATCAGTTAAGGGCTCTATTTCTTCTAGACCAAACCATATTGTGCCTGCGTTTTTAATGCATAATTGACGTGTAAATGTAAATGTCCTCAAAATTTATCAATCAAAACTTGTAGTTCCCGAGGTCAAAGCATAGCATTCATTTCTATCTTCTCTGTCAATTCAGGAGACTTATTTCTGATTGCGGTAGGGAAGAAAAAGAAATTCCTTCAATTTTATCTTCATGTAGTAGGGAACCACCATACTCTAGAGCAGGTGATTTGGCAAGTAGTAAAATCAAATATAATATTGGTTCTTTCTATAACAACGTTGCCAAGTTGAGTTGTTATGAAAGGTGTGATATTGTCAATTATGTTTAACTTCAAAAGTTTGGCTTTCCATTCACTGTAAAGTCTGCATAGAACTGGAGATTTCAGTACAAATGGTTTGACCAGTTTGCTTGTCCCTAATTAGTCTTGTGTATGTAGGCTTTTACAAGATATCCGTAGTAATGCATTAACATATATTACTTAGAAGTACCACTGGTTATGGCATAACTTTAAACTTATTTCTTCATCATAATACCATACAATCACTCTTACATTTGTCGGCTATGCAGAATGGAAGCCGGCCATAATAGTAGTGGATGGGTGGGTATAAAATATTTTTGTGACAAATTGTTGTGGAAAATATAGATGATGAGGGGGTTTGTAATCTACTTTCATTACGTAACGGCATAAATTGAGTGCAAGTTCTGCCCCTTCACTTTCTAATGTGTGCTTTAAAATATTAAAATAAACAAAGAGTTGAAGACATTATCGAGCTTGAATCTTGCACAACTCCCAATTATTCTTTAATTTAACGATTTTGAGCTATTTTTTTATATGCTGCATCAAGCAATGTTATGCTCTTAACTACAATTTGGTGTTGGGGGTCTCATGCCAAATGAGACGTAACAAAGAGTGGGTATCAGGTCGAGTGTGAGAAGCCGTTTGTCAAATACTGAGGTCTGGGAACTAATGGCTCTAGTAGCCTGGAGAATATTTTATTGGTCTGACTTTTATATAGGACTGTATATATCAAAACCAGCTTTCTTTCTCTTCAATTCACGTTTTACGAGTTTATGCTTAACCTACGTTTACGTTATCAATCGTTATATTTGTAAGTAGCTATACATGGTAGCAAGTTTTGTATATATTTATCTGCGTGGCTTCTTTCTGGACTTCACACCGTTACAATGGTGGTTGGTGTGCTCAAAATGTAATTTCTCCGTTACGTACTTTTTCAATGATCCCTAAGGTACAAAACTCCACAAAAACCATATTAGATACATGCTAAGAAAGGTACAAGAGGAGAATTACGGTATCATTTCACAAACTTTCAACTGCCTAAGCTTTTAATTGAAATGGAAGTACGTACCAGCATTCCCACTTCTTGCAGCTGGAATATCAACTATAATGAAGAAACCAAAGGAAACCAAAGCCAATACTTTATCCATCTTCTTAGCTATGTCGAAATTCTCGAATGGAAATGATAAGTTGTTTTGCAGTATATAAATCCCTTGGTGAACAATTATAGTGCCAATCAAATGCGTGTTCCGCAACAGACCGGAAACAGTGAAAGTCTCTGCATAGCGAGAGTTCAATGGTCTAGAATCGCGTTGACGTCAACAGAGGTCTCTCTTGTACAGAATTTTTCAAATAGTGAGGCGCTCCCCCTTGGAAGGCATGATGCAATGATTAAAAGTGTGTATTATCTCGCGGAGCAGTGCAATTTTTACAGATAATGGTCTTATTTTTAGCGACTGGGGAGGGGGTGATGCATATTTTCTCTTTCCGTGAAGGGCTTTGATAAAATTAATTGAGAAGCATTGCTCTGGAAAGAGAAAGTAAGTGATACAAAAAGTAAGCAGGTACAAAATACCTAAATATAGGGGGGTGCGAAGAGAGAAGTAAGTGATCAAGCCAGAGAACAAGAGTCCCAAGGAGATTAAAAAATAAAATGCCATAAAAGCGTGAACTTCTACACTTTGTAGACTTTCATGTCAAGCACGAAACATTTTTTACATAAGATACCAGCTTAATAAGCTTAAAGTTTGTTAAAAGTTTAAGGCCTACACTCAGGGCCGCCAAGAGGGGGTAGGGGGTCAAATTGCCCAACGGTCACACTTTCAAAGAGGCCTCATAATACCCAATGCTTCAAGGTCTGGGGACATCGTAAAGTAAATTACCAGTAATTTTGCAAAAGTCGATTTCTATACCTTGACAGTTTCTTCTCGATTCGCTCGTAGGGGGGCCTCATCTATCTTTTTTCCCCAGGGCCTCAGAATTCACTCAGCGGCCCTACCTGCACTAGGGCCTCTCCACTGAAAAAGTGTTAATTTTCAATAAGATTTAATTAAGTACTCCGGTCTTGAGTCAGCAGTTATTTCTCTGATACCTTGTACTGTTTTTTGTAATGGGCGTTTTGAAGTAGATTTCACCGAAAAAAATCCGAGATGAAAGGAAAACACAGCCTACTTTGTGACGCCAAAATTATGTTATAAGAAGTCACTGGAATTTGTGCGTCTCCTCATTTTGAGCAACTTTCAATTGAAGATGGTGTAAGTTAATCGGAAACTGAGTTGGAGAGGTCAATAGTCTTGCTAAAAAAGTTTCAGATTCTGATAGATTTTCTTGAGAAAAATGAATGACCGTAAAAGTTTTGTGTGTCATTTTCATGTCACAAAGTACGTCTCCTAGAATTGTTTTTGAGAAAAATTCTGAATTAGAAAGAGATCTTGAATATAGCTCTTATAAAGTGAAAATGCTATAAGATTTCAGACAAATAAGTGCAGATTCAGAATCAGGGTGCTTGATTGAATCTACTTCTAAAATATATATATTGAAATGGCACTTTTTCACCAGTGCTTCTCAGTCAATTTTTACAAGGCCTCCCATAGAAAGAGAAAATATTTTACGCCCCCTTTTCGCTATGAATAAGACCAGTAGGAAATTTTAAATGCATACCTGTTCCCTGGGGTCATACTTGCCCTTCTAGTATTACATCTAACCCTCTGAGAGGCGCGCGTCCCACTATTTGGGAAAGAATAGTCTAAAACTGAGCTTACGTCTTCATACAAGTTGATAACGGATCTTTATGTTGAGATTTATTTTGACTTTATTAGTTTTGAGGTCGTTGCCTCTTCTTCCCAAAAATGTCTCAATGTACTTCCCTGAAGTCAAAGAAACAGTATCTAATGAACTTCTCAAATTCGATAATGTCGTGAAACAGTACTTTAATGGCGGGGTGAGTGGCCAAGCGGCCAAGCCAGTTCCATTAGCTTAATTGAAGATAAGTATGGTTGTGTACGGTCAAAAATCTGGATGGGCGACCTTCCAGATGAACGACCAAAGCAGTTCATACTGCAGTCCGTCGGAAGGGACGTCAAGCTAGGGCTCCCATGTCTGGATACAGCATGCATTGTAGGCATAAATTAGCTGTAAAAGCTAGGTATAAAGCCTAATCAAAATTAGAATAAAGTAAACAATGACAGGACTGTGCGTTACAACATTCCCTGACTTATATTTTCAAAAATAATTTGATGAAAGGGAATTCTTGCCCCCTCCAAGCCCCACAAGATAAACAAGTGATATGCCATATTTCCCCCTAGTACAACCAGGGGCGGATCTAGACTGTCGCACAGGTCGCACATGCGACAGTCAACATTCAGCTGCACAACAATATTTTTAGTCACTTGGAAAGTTTTCTTAATTTGTACTTCATCAAATCAGCTCTAAGATGGATTTTCTGTTTGCTCTAAGTAGGTAGGGAAGTATATAGAAGAGTCTTACATTTTCCTATTCTGTGGAGGAGCTAGTTAGAAAGAGGAGATCCCATGTTTGTAATCTTTATTCCGGATTGTTAATCTTACAGTTTTTACTGAATCCCAATAGATAGAGTAAGATGTCTGTGCACAGGATGCTTCTTACCCACTGTCGCACCACTGCCGCACCACTGTCGCACAATTTGCATATGAATAGAGGAAGCCAATCATATCGTTTTCCTGTGCGACCGTATGCCTAAGGGATGCTTTGTAGTGCTTTCGCACAATCTTAAAATAGATTTGATAAATAGATTTTAGTAGGTTGCTTAGCACGTGAAAGGCCGCAGCATTCCATTCATGTCGCAATCTTTATTATCTTATGACGGATTTACTGGAAAAAGTAAAGCACGTTATTGAAGAAGAGAACTACAACGCGTTGGAGGCAATCTATAATGCTGAATTAGCAAAGCCCGGCAAATGTGCGGTAATTTCGAAGAAAATCCTGTTAGCTGACGACTTATCTACTAGCAGCGACATTCCAAAGAATGATGCTTGCCTTCTCGTTATGAGTGATGAAAGAGTCTTAGCTGCAAGGTACAGTTCAAGATATCATTTTCAATATCAAATTATGTTCTCTTCCTCCTTAAACGTGCCTGAAACCAATCTGAAATCATTTGCAGAGAGCAGGTACCTCTCAGGATTATATTTCATATTGCTGGGGAATGATCCTGAGAATGGTAATTCCCCGTGCTCAAAGCACATTTTTGTCTTGTCATTTCAGTTACATGGATTGTGAAATACGTCATGAAATACTTTTGGTATGGACTTTGGGGGCCCATCTGATTCATTTTATTGTCTTTTTTCTGTTGGAAGTTTCTTAACACTATTGTTTGCAATAGGAAATGTTGCCATTTGGGAGGGGACCATGACCCCCAGCCCTCCTTGGATCCACCCCTGCTTATAATGAAGCATGAGGTATTAGCAGAAATTCATTTATAACTCTGAGTACTGTAGTGGGTTAGAGCATTGGTTAGGGTTAGGGCTATAATTACAATTAGAAATTATAATTGTATGAGTACTTCTTTGGCATGGCTTAATTTTAATATGTGTTATGGTGTAATATTTACGTCCTCAAAATGTATAATTTATTTGGACTATCTTCACCAGCCCCACAGCCAACAGTCGCAGAATTTCTTTGGTTTAACCACGCCTACTAACGAGCCACACCCTATGTGCGACAGTCATGAAATTTTCTAGATCCGCCCCTGATTACAACACCTTAGTAAGTAGAGTTCACAGCTCTGATTTTGCTCCCAGGCATTATATGACGTAAATTGCATTAGCATCACTTGTAAGTAGCTTCCTCATTCAATAAGTGTGCGTAATATGAAGTAACTAGGAACTCTATTAGCAGTGTGTGTAAAAGTCTTCCGAAAGGAAGCTTTCGAATTCCTCTTAGGGTTAACAGCATTAGGATACACATAGAGCAAAAAGAGAGTAGAAGAGAGGTGATCTGACACAATTTACATTCAAGCCCAGTTTATACTGGAAAAACTACACGCGTTCTTTTTATAAGAAACCAGCTTATATGCAACGTATTACTAAACTTTTAGAACTACAAGGAAAGGACCATGTTTCGCAAACTTTTCTTACTGTTCCCCCTTTACTGTACTGTACTTTTCTTACAGTTTATTGGCAAAAACTCTTGAATGACACAAAAATGTGCCAGTCAAAGACGTAGGAAGCATTCAAAAAGTGGAGAACCATGCATTCAGGGGAAGCACCCACGTGTAAAAGGGCAATTATGTAACCTAAAAGGGGGCACTTTACTTACAATTTTGTGAAAAGTTAGGGCACTTGCACCCTGTGCCCCCTGTTCTAGCTTCATGGTGCCAGTGCATCATACATTATGTGTGAAAGTATTCCTTTAACAAGTATACCTTTAATATATTTTCTAAAGTAGCCCTTTAATATATTTCCTTATACAAAAGGAAACTGCATGTAGAGGGCCGAAATATTTAAAGAGCTTATGCTACCAACGTAAAGACACTGAAGGAACTTTTCAACTTGAAAAAGCTCTATGACTTCAAACAATCACTGATTATTTGCAGTGATAGAAATTTAAAAATTTTTCAAAGCCTGTCCCATTCATTTGCATTCAAAACTTGCACGGGTACATCTTGTATACGACTTCTTTCCTACCGTACACTACTCAACACACATTTTTCATCTGAAACTTCAATATACATTTCCGTGTATATTTCTTCGCGATGATTTTAGATATTTTTTTAGTGTTTCTCTACTGCGTCAGGTTTTTGAGGTACAGAATACCCCCATTTTACGAAAACCAAGTGAAGTTCCACAATGTGCATGAAATTGATGCAGTTAGTATCATGCATAAGATAATTATTTGCGTTGAATAATATATTTTCAGTCGATAGAATGCAAGAAATTGAGAATTTACCAACATTAATTGATTACAAGATGCTTTTAATAACTTTTTCTTACCTTTTTAGGGATACTATGCCAGGCCCGTAGACAGCTGACCTGGTTTGGGAGGGGGGAGCACAGTTGTAGAAGTCAAGTTAAGAGCCGGGAGGTTCTCATCTTAGATATTTGTGCCAACAAGATTAAATATATGTTAAAATAGTCTTTTTTCATAAGTCATCTACAGTACATGGTAGGTCTGGGCAGTGATATGCCGAGACACCTTATGGTTGGGATGGACATTTTACCAATTGACCAACTATTGTTACTCAAAGAAAAAGTTACAGAAAATACTGGTGCCACCTCTCTTGCTGCATGGCTACCTTTTGACCAACTTTCTTGCAAATATTGGAGGCGTGACACCTCCTCCACCCACAACCGCAATCGGCACATTCCTGGATCTGGGCCTTGCTCCAGAAGTATATTTGAGGTGAGGCCCTCTGGATCGTCGGGAAACTCCTTTTGCAGAATAAAATGTAGAAGTTTTTTTCATAGATTTTCATGCTAAGATGGGGGAAACTGCTGATTTGAGATTTTCTTCTTTACCTCGAATATATGTAAAGGCCTCTTTAAACGATCCAACATTTCACCCAACATTGATGTTGGGTGAATGTTGAATCGTTTGAGCACCATGTGGGTCACTCAACATTGACATGTCGGATGTTGGGTGAAGTTTGATTCTAGTCAAACATGTTTTGTGACGGTAGCCAACAAGTCCATTGTTCTCAAATGTTGGGTGAAATGTTGGGTCATTTGAAGACCTCAGCCAGCATTTTTGGCACTGCGCATGCATTCTTCCTTGAAAATTCGCGCGCGTTCTTTCGTTTTGGTCGCGGTTCCTAGTCTCAAACGCACAGCTCCTTTACAGCGTATTCAAATCATAACCTCCATAGAACTGTTGGATGAAATGTTGGATGAAATTTTGGGTTATTTGAAACACCTCTTCCAACATTTATAAAATCTGTTGGCTGAAGTGTTTGGTGAAATGTTGGATCGTTTAACCAGGCCTTAACTTTACAATGCCATACGAAAATTCCATTGGTTGTTACATAATTCTATCTTATTCGACAAATTCCTTACGAAAATTTCGTTAGTTGTTCATTGACCATATCTTAAGCTTTGTTTCCACTAGGCGACATTTTTCGCGCGAAAAACGTCTCACATGGTAGGAAATTTCGAGCGAAAACATGCTATGCTTTCCACTACAGAAAACTTTCGTGCGAAAATTTTACAAGAAAATAGGAGAGGCAAGAGCAACATTGGCGCGTAATTACACACTTGAATAAAAATGGCCGCTAGAAATGCACGTCTCCAGTTGAAAAAGTTAATTATATTGCTGCTACTAAAAAGAAGAATCGAGAGACGGCAACTGAAGTACAAAAAGTCAATTTGGGTGAGGAAAGTCCTCCAAGAACGCAAGGAAAAAAGTCAGTTTATCTGCTAGTCAAGGATCTGCGACTGCTTGATCATTGCTACTTCTTCAAGTTGTTTCGAATGACACCAAAAACATACGAGTGTCTACTATCCTGGGTTGGGCCCATTATAAAAAAGCAAGAAACGAAAATGCGTGAACCTGTAAGTTCCTCCGAAAGATTGAGCTTGACTTTGCAGTTCCTTTCTTCTGGTGATTCGCAAAGCAGCATAGCTGCCAGTTACCGTATAAGTCCCTCTGTTGTTAGTTGGACTATTCAAGAAACATGTGCAGCAATATGGGACAAGGTTATCTTACACCACCAAGCACGAAAGAAGATTTGAAAAAAGTTTCCAAAACATTTGAGGAAAGATGGAATTTCCCCCATGCGTTAGGAGCTATAGATGGAAAGCACGTAGTAATGCAATGCCCTGCTCGTGGAGGTTCAGACTATTTTAATTACAAGAAAACTCATAGTATTGCATTGTTGGGTGTTTGTAATGGTAGCTATGAGTTTATAATGGTAGACATCGGTGCCGCTGGAAGGCAAAGTGATGGGAGTGTGTATTCCAATAGTAATCTTGGCTTTGCAATAGAAAACAATACATTAGACTTTCCTGGGCCTGAAAGAATAAAAAATTCAACAGAAGTTTTTCCATACGTTTTTCTTGGTGATGATGCGTTCAGCTTGAAAACGTATCTTATGAAGCCATACCCTGGGCAGAGTTTAAATGAGGAAGAAAGGATCTTCAATTACAGATTGTCAAGATGGAGACGAATAATTGAAAATACATTTGGTATAGCAGCATCAAGATTTAGAATTTTTAGAAGACCAATAATTGCCAAAGTAAGTACTGTTAAGCAAATCACAAAAGCTGTCGTTGCCTGGCACAATTTTCTAATGGCCACAAGATCCGTAGAAGATGCTTGCAGCTATTGCCCATTCAACTACGTTGACCAAGAACATTGCAATGGTATACAAGCCGGACAGTGGAGGCAAGAAATAGAAAGTGGAGGAATGTTGCAAATCAATCATATAGGATCAAATAATTATTCAAAAAATGCAAAAGAAACCAGAAATTTGCTTAAGACGTATTTCAATTCAGAAAAAGGCTCCATTCCCTGGCAAGCAGATATGATTCGACGTACGTCTAATCACTATGATGAGAACCTCAGAGCATAAACTAATCCTTGTATTGAACGGAAAATATGTCTAATCTAGTATTCACATATATCTCAACCGTGTTCAAAAATATTTAATGCTGGGGGCAAACCTTAGAAGTGCAGGAGGGGAGTATCTTAGTTGAAAAAGTAAGAAAAATTTTGAGGACTTGGAGTAATTTATGTTGCAGTTAGACAGCCTTGAAACACCCTTCAAAGATTCCTTAAAAAAGATTTTTAGTCATCTTGTGGCAAATGCTTTAAAATCAGAGTACAAGCATAGGTCATTAATCAGTTTTAGTAACAAATGGTATAGTGTCTCTAGTTGCTCTAACTTGCTCAAGAAAAGGGGGTCAAGGGTCATTGCCCCAGTAACATCCCCCAGACCGTGTACTCCCCAAGAATTTGATAATGAATAAATATATTCAAACATTGATTACTTTGTCAGATATTGAATATATATATATATATATATATATATATATATATATATATATATATATATATATATATATATATATATATATATATATATATATATATATATATATATATATATATATACTTAAGAATAAAACTTTAAAAACCAAGATAAAAACTGTTGTTTGACTATAATTAAAATCATATAACTCTGAGTTTCACGCTTGGTGCGATCATCAGATGTGCTGAAAGTTGTTGTCGAAGCAGTGCTATATATCCTTGGCTGGGTCCGGTGGGAATACTTTGATGTTCTTGAGGAGGAATTTGTTG
>OLMO02000278.1:8513832-8545258 GCA_900291935.2 Cassiopea xamachana | reverse complement strand
CAACAGTTTTTATCTTGGTTTTTAAAGTTTTATTCTTAAGTATATAGCTCTGCATATAGCATTGAGCACTTTGACGATACAATTCTCTTGGATTGTTATATATATATATATATATATATATATATATATATATATATATATATATATATATATATATATATATATATATATATATATATATATATATATATATATATATATATATATATATATATATATATATATATATATATATATATATATATATTTATACATATATATATGTATGTATGTATGTTCAATATCTGACAAATTAATCAATGTTTGGAGATATATATTAAGTAAGATCAAACTTAGTACTATCAGTTAGATTCTTCGTATTCTATTTCATACAGCAACTGCTGTATTTTCATTTTTGCATATCTGTTCTTCTTTGGTGGAAGGCCCCTGAGAATAGGAACAAGACTATTACAAAATAAATACACTGAATCTTTCTGCTCATTTACAGCACTATCTGCTACCTTTTCTTTCTCCTCCATGGCTCCCAACGTTTTTATCAGCATTTTGTCAACTGACGTGCTTAAGTCAGAACGACCTTTCGACTGCTTTGAGGGCAAGTGCTCATCATTTCCATCTTGCAGCATTCGCTTACTCCCCAGCATTTCATTTCCTTCATAGCTTGTTGTGCCTGCTGTGACCGTGATGTTGCTCTCGGTTTGTTTTTTAACTGTGGAGTTATACAGGAAATGCAGTTGATCGAAATACTTGCACTTTGGCACTTTTGTTGCTCCAGAACCCGACTTTGTGGCTTTTTTCTGTCTGTCAAGGCACTTTTTGTAGCTGTCTTTCAGATTTTTTAACTGATTTTTAAGGAAATCAACTGCAAAAAATTTAAGGATAGTAATTAATTTGATCTAAGTCTAAATTAAGAGGTACTTATTACTGGAGCCTTGATCAGGCTCCTCAAAGTAAATACATAGGGGAAGTGCCATCATGGCCATTTGTCAACATGCCAATTGTCGAAAAAGAATTGCATTTTTTGGAAACGCTCCAATATTTTTCTACAAGCAGAGCACTCATCTAGGCCCATAGTCAAAGCAAAATATATCAATGCACTCACCATCCCTCTCAAATAGTTTCGCAAGCTTTCTCCACGCATTTAATTTCACAATTCTGTCTTTGTAGGATGATATTGAAGTATTCCATAGACAAGGCAATTCTTTCAATCGATCAATAAATTCCTCGTGGTCAAAGCTCTTCGATTCTACTTCGAGAGAATACGATACTTCATTCAAAGGACTATCGTCTACATCGGGCAAGGGGGCTTGTATCCCAGAAGCATGGGTTGTTTGTGT
This sequence comes from Cassiopea xamachana, assembly GCA_900291935.2. Taxonomy (NCBI): domain Eukaryota; kingdom Metazoa; phylum Cnidaria; class Scyphozoa; order Rhizostomeae; family Cassiopeidae; genus Cassiopea; species Cassiopea xamachana. The sequence goes on along the minus strand of OLMO02000278.1, from coordinate 8,543,924 downwards.
GTCTTCTAACAAATAATTGTGTGATTCATTGTTTTGAGACGCCATTTGGCGCAATAGAACAACGTCAATCCCTGCTAGCCGAAGCTGCTTTTCAATTTCCATGGTGTTTTCAGATGCCATGCTTGCAAAATTTCGTGCGAACTGCGTCAAGAGTTGGAAGTAGTTCAACTTTTTGTGCAAACAAAGTATTCGTCGAGCGAAAAAAATTTAACAGCACAGCGCATGCCCAGAACAAATTTCGATCGAAAAAAGGTGTTCGCTCGAAAAATTTCGCCTAGTGGAAAAAAGCTTTAGTCGACAAACAAAATGTTGCAAGAAACGTTTCGACGCATTCTTGGGCAATCTTCAATCAGAAATAAAGATCAAAATATAATACCGTATATCTTCGAATATAAGGCGAGGTCTTTTTATCAAAAATGAAACCTTATTTCTTTATCTCGACTTATATTCGAGTTTTCGATATTCGAAACTACCATTTATATTCGGTTTTGTGTATCTGGGAGCTACTAAGCGTGTTCAGATACCAATCACCGGCGATATAATAAAGCATCAAAACCAGACACCCATCGCACTCCCTTGACCCTGAAGAGTGAACCTGATTCGCTGGGACCTAGCAACCAACTGCTGCGGGTGCAATGACAGAAGTGACAGATTGTCATATGATCAAGTGCACGCAAATATTATTTGGTTGTATTTTCGCAAGGGTGCATAATCTCCCACATCTTTTCAACATTTGCTCAGAAACCATCACGAGGAAAGCTCTAGAAAACCATGAGGGAAGCATAAAAGTTGAAGGTCACAATATAACCAATCTTAGATACGCTGACGACGTAGTTTTAATAGCAGGAAGTATGGATGAACTTCAAAATCTAGTGAATAGAATCAAAACAGCGAGTGAAAAAGCTGGCCTGTTGCTTAATGCTAAGAAAACCAAAGTTATGAAAATTCAAAGAACACCCACAGATGAAATAATTATTATCGACAGAACCCCAATAGAAAATGTCACTGAGTTTTCTTACCTGGGAGCCACTTTTACCATCAATGGAGATGACTCTAAAGAAATCAGGAAGAGAATTGGTATAGCAAAAAATGCCACAATAGCCCTCATTAACATTTGGAAAGACAGAAATATTTCATTGAGGACTAAGAAAAGACTACTTCAATCTCTTGTCTTCTCTATCGCATCATACGGATCAGAATGCTGGGTTTTAAAGAGTACAGACAGAAAAAGAATTGATGGTTTCGAAATGTGGTGTTACCGAAGAGTGCTCAGAATCAGCTGGATCGAGAAAAAGACCAACGAGGAGGTTCTTCAGAAGATTAACATCCAAAGAAGATTGCTTAGCATTCTGGATGAAAAAAAGCTTTCATTTATCGGCCACCAGATGAGAAAGACCAAATCACTTGAAAAGAGAATGCTTATCGGAGCAGTTTATGGGCAAAGACCGAGGGGAAGGCCAAGAACTAGGTTGAGCGATAACATCAAGGAAATATGTGGTCTGACGATGGTTGAGCTAGAAAGAAAGGCACAGGACAGGAATAACTGGAGAAGTTTGGTGCGGAGGGCCACAGCAGTTCGACAACGAACCACCCGTTCATGATGATGATTTTCGCAAGAATTGTTACATCATTTTTCGGCTCGACTTATATTTGAGGCAATGCAAATACCTTGATTTATGGCTAGAAATTTACCTAGACTTATATTCGACGTAGACCTATATTCGAAGATATACGGCACTTATATGGAAGTATAATCACATGTAAAGATAAATCAAGACGTGCAAAGCCGCATATATAGATATTTATGGCTTAGAAAATAACCAATTAGAAAACAAGAGAATGCCAAAAAATACCTAAAATAGATTCATGGGAATAGAAGATAGTAGAGAATTGTCTCATAGACACTCTTTATCGTCGTTCTCATATACAGTTTGTATTCTATGCTCACAAAGATTTACCATTATCTTTGGTCTACGTGCACCTATTTAACTAACCGTAAATTATGGTAGTGTGTAAAACACCAGAAGCTAGGGAATGTTTTCGAAGAAAGTCTTTATAGAGCTTTGATGCAGAAATCCTTTAAAAAAATTGCAACAAAATTTCGGTATTGAAATGAATTTCCTACTTGAATTGATTGGAAGAAAAGTTGTATTGCATTACTAAATCTTATTACTGCAGAACGAGCCAGAGGCATTGAACTAAATAAAAAGACTTGAACGATAAGCTTATTGTTTCAAAGCGTGGCCGGGTGGCTGCTATGGGGAAGCACTCTGTACGTATGCGCAGTAGGATGCGCGGTAAACTTTAACAAAGAATCATTGATAACAACACGCTCATCGCGGACCTAAATGCCGATAAGTTGCCTTGGTTTTGGTTGTAAAATTCGAATGCACTGTGATGAAGATAAGCAGCACAGAGAAATGTTTGTCGCATTTCATCGGAAACTTTTTGCTCAAGACCCAGACTGAGAGCCATCAAATCACCGCACTTTGAATAGGCCTATCAGAACATCACTTCAATCTGGATCCTCTTAGGAGTAGGTTTTCTTTTCTATGGTGGCCTGACAGTTAGCAGTAACATAAGCAGATTTTTAAAAAATTCTACGTAGGTTTTTACATGAAAAAAGTGTTAGTTATTCTCAAAGCATCAGCAATATACAGGGCTATGATAATTTCAGAGCTTCAGACTAAATACATACATATGTTTAAAAAGTGGGGGCACATGCCCCCTGTAACTCCCGTGTCCTAAGTCCATGCCACCATCACTTGGAGTTAGCTGCAGGCTTAAGCTAACTTCTGCTCCATCGTTAAGTCCTAGATTGCTCAGTGAATTGCAATCAGCAGATTACAAAAGCAATCCAAGATCACGAAACAAGAGATCTCTTCAACAATCTAATATTTGGAGTTGGTTATACGGGGTCAAGTCTCAGATTTTCTACTTTCATTTTCTTTTCATTGACATGTGATTCAGTGACTAAAATATCGAAAAATCGAAAAGATTTTTCAAAAATAAGAATTTAAACAATTCTCCCGACCGTTTTCGATTGTGGCTTTCAATGGGCAGTATTTTCGCCACAAATACACAAAGTCTCCATGTCTATTCAAAATCTTGGGAATTGCTATATCAATTGCTACCAAAGTAACAGAGAGTACTCTAAGTACCATTAGCAGGATGTCCTCAACAATTAGATTCGACATGAGACAGATCCCAGTTGTTTTACTCAGTAAAATGGCCAAAGTTTGCACAAAATTCATTAACGTTTGTGGACATTTTGCTATAAATCCTTCTTCAATTGGCTGAAATAGTTTCATTCAAAAAGTATTGTAGATTTTCCCTTAATCTGTCAGTTATGTCAACCTAGTTTCATACCTTATGTGTTTTGTTTTTAAGTTAAAGTATTTGCTTTTCTTTACCACCTTTCAACGAAGACATTGCATTGCATTGCATTAAAATATAATGTAATTTAAATCAATGTTTTTGTGCTGCTAAAAGTCAAAACAAGAATAAATGTTAAAAACAAAAGTCGGACCTAGAGCTGCCAGTGAGATGGATACCATTGAGGAACGTCATCATTGTACACGTTCTTTTTTTGTAAGAAAAAAGTTTATAAGAAAATGAGGCTCAAATCGTCAAAATCTTAAGAAAATCGTAAGAAAATCACGAGGCTCAAATTCCAAAAGTAAGTGTTCTTTTAGGCCAAAATCGGTAATTTTGTCGTTATTGCATTCAAAATGTTAAAGATGGAATTCACATTCAAGTATACAATAGTATTAAAGAAAGTTTAAACCACTCTAACAAGTTCATTTCAGCAAAAGTTAAGAAGAATTTAAGAAAATCTGAGGCTCAATTTAGGGAAAAGTTAAGAAAATTGAGACTCAGGCAAAATAATGATGTTCTTATAAAAAAAAACATGTGCACGTTTTTTTATACAAGAAAACAATTATTTTGCCTGAGCCTCAATTTTCATAACTTTTTCTTAACTTTTACTGAAATAAACTGGCTAAATTGGCTTACGCTTTCGTTATTAATATTGCATATTTGAATTTGAATTCCATCTTTAGCATTTTCAATACAATAACGAAGAACTATTGATTTTTGGACAATAGAAACACTAAATCTTGGAAATTAAGCCTCCTGCTTTTCTTAAGATTTTCTTAAGATTTTGAGCATTTGAGCCCCATTTTCTTATAAACTTTTTTCTTGTAAAAAAACCTGTACTTATCGTTGGTTTTCCTTGACCTATATGTGAGTACACTAAGAGACTTTTTTAATACTTCGACCAACATGAAGTATGAGGTTCACCATGGCTAGCGCATTGTTGGCTTTCTGCACATGAATTCCACATGCTCATGACTCCATATATCTTGCAATGACATCCTAGTCTCGCTCAACTGTCAACTTCGCAAAATTTCTTGTCATATCATGTGGCTCTGTACGTGATAAATCGCTGCTTCCTTGTGCGTGTGTACGTACAATGGCTGCGCACATAAACGCCATTTATGGACACGCTCCGACGCAAGTGAAACAATGGGCTTATCGTTCCAGTCTTTTTATTTAGTTCAATGGCCAGAGGAAAGTGTAATTACATATACAATCCAAGAATGCCACTCAACATCAACTATAATGTCACAAACGTTGCCAGTAATGAGAATGCTGAAGTCTGTGTTACTAATTAGAAATGAAGTAAGTATCTTGTAACTTTGAAAGATTCTTTGAAAATACAATTACTTCAGAGGGAAAGTATCTTTTTACAAGATACAAGATACAAGTAATTTTACGAATACGCAGTGAATACCCTGCACGATGTTCAACCAATCAAAATGCTCCATTTTAATCAAGAAAGTTCTCACTAATCTGCGAAAACAATGGATTTGGACGCAGGATTTTTTCCTGTGTCCAGCCTCGGTTAGTGATTGAGCAACAATGAACAGTCGTAGTCTCACTTCCAAGTTGATAAAAGCGATTATGTCTGCTGTCTATAAGGATGTGGAAGTATTTATAGAAGAATTAAAAGAGAGTCCCGCAGTTATGCATTTGTCAGTAAACAATTAGTAATTCCACTCATGTGCCATTTTTCTGGCAATAGCGATTGTGAAGACCATTGAAAGGTACGTCATTCATTAGCCTAAGACGTCTTAGGCCAGTTTATTCACTGTATGAATCTCTCGCCTTGGTTAGGAAGGGCACTATAATGTGTATTTTTGCTTAAGTGGTGAATGCTAATAGATTTCAAACAGCTCCCTCGACTTCTCGAATTCAATGGTCTTTTAAAGTTTGAAACATATGTGTACTGTTCTGCTCATATTTTTGACAAATTCATCTTTTACTGCTTCAGCTGTGATGTGTACTTCCTGTTATCCGAAAAAACAGCCTTCAATACGAGATGTTTACTAAACAACCTGTTTTGCCATATTTATACTCAGGCACAAGGAGCTACACCCAGTCACACCAAGCCACACCCAGGGGTCTTCTATAAACTTATGATAGAATTCCTAGTCCAAGAGGTAACGCTACGCAAATGAATCAAATCTTACACTTATGAGTCGTTAACATGCCCTGGTATTCCCTCTATTCGGTGCATCGTCAAAATTTGTTACCACCAATATTCCTTCCTTGGCGACGTCTTTGCACAGTGTGGAGATTTGGTTATTCGTCGCATTACCTTTCCTAATGAATTACACCAAAAATTACTAGGAAAGGTTACACTAATAGTTACAGTATCAAGCAGAAAATGTGTCATAACCATGTCAATACTACTAGGGTAAAGAAAATGCTGCCAAAAATTCACGCAATTTTGCTGCTCAGAAGTATATAAATCAATGCTAAATAATGAAGAAATAAAGGAACCTCATAATCGAGTAAAGTAATAAGTCTAACTAATTAATACGCTTCCATTTATTGAAGTCCAACTCTAAGTCAAATCTTGAAATACAATGCTCCATTGCAAACGGCCTAAAATAAAGACAACAAACCATTAGAATATCGTTTGAAGTGCTGCAAATAATATCAAAGTTTAAAGTCTAAGAATAGTATTTCCTTGTCCAATATGTTGTTACTTCAAATAAGATTATACTGTAGTAACTTATGTAATGCAATGCAGGAACTACCAACAGCTCATATTATTGAAGATTGGTTATGAATCCACCAGATTGTTTCTTTGGAGTGTTCGTCCTTAAACTGCGGGCTTCTCATGTAATGAAAAAAAATGAACCTTCACTCCTTAGACGTAATGCGAATTCAGATTTAGTCACAGGTGGTAGAGGCAAAAGCTCAATTTTGAAAACCAAAACGGTTTGCAGAAAGTTCTGTAAAATTTTCAATAAATACTAAATATATTAAGCCAATAAACATAGCAGAATGGATAACTGCCTCACAAACACTGGCTTTTGCAAAAGTTAATGATGAGTAATGAAAAATTTAATGCATCCAAATTCTGCTTGGTGTTCCGAACGAACTTTTATCCAATCTCTTTTCGTAATTGACTTCATTGCAACTAGATACTTCATACTACCGAGAGTCAGCCAACAGACCCCATCAAAGAAAATCACTTTATTTCTTAACCATAGAGCGGAGGCCAGAGGGGAGCATTATCATCCGAGCTGGCAATTTACCAGAACAGCTTTTTCTAGATTACTTTTTTGCGTAGATTACGAATCTGGATGCAGCTATTGTTTTCTGGGGGTTTCGAGATATTGGGGGTCCAAGTCCAACTTGCATTCATTCTGATAAACATATTCAAGTCTTGTTAATACCTAATGATGTAATCAATCTCTCTGATAACTGTTTGCCTTCCCCACAATTTGGGGGGGGGTAGAACGTTTCAGAGGGCGGGGTTAAGAAAAGACAGTGATGAGATTCGTTTGGAAATGTAAGTATTTTTTTATTCATCTTCCATATATGGATCGCTGACTGAGACTTTTCATGTCTTCTACAATACAAATAGAAGAGCTTTTGAGAATCAGGAGCTTTGAAGCAGAATGAATCAAAAAGAAATGCTAAGTAGAAAGTTATAGTTTCAACGAGATTCACGTACTTTTATAAAAATATAGTCAATCTTAGAGGTGCTAAATCACACTCTATTCACTAACGTTGGTCAATAAATCCAGTTTTAGTACCTAAATTGCTGTCTGCAGAGAAGTGAAATTATCTAAAATAGCGTTGCAGCCTAAAGAGCTACCACCTTTGATGGAGGTCTTCAGCACAACCGGCTAGGCTACTAACATGTAAAGGTATAGCTATCTATGCTTTCCTTCTAGGAGGTGTCTGAAATAAATGCTCGTACTGTGCAATCGTCGAATGAGGTAGGGCAGTCAGCTCCTTTCCACTCTGCTCTAATATCTCTAGTGTAGTCACTTAATTCCAAATCGAAGCTAAATGAAAACTGATCGAATGTTATACTACGTCTCAAAGCATGTCTCAAATCTTTCATCTTTTGCGTAAAAAAACAGCTTCTCTAATTACTGCAGTACTCACCCAGCAGTATTACATGAACGTTCCTCAACTAGCTGAAGACTCTGCCAATGCCATCTCTCCCAAAGCAAGCATTGCTATTGCCGAGAAAGTTCCACAAGTTTTGTTGAAGATTTGTTGAAGACTAACTTAAAGCGTTATACAACCGTTGTAAAACTTAAAATAACTCGGTGTAATAGTCACGGAACAGTAATAAGGTAAGACTTATGAAAAGTAGTAGCTTGTTCCCTTTACATAGTGTTGTGACTAGCCCTTGGGCTTATATTGTACTATCATTGTTATTATTTCTTTGGCATGCTTCACGATTGATTGTTGTTGTTGTCGCATACGAACAGCTTTGTGTTAACCTTAACGTACATACATGCAGAATCATTTTTAACTACCAAAGACCAGAATATTTAGGCCGTGAAAACACTTCTAACATATTCATAGATGTAAGGATAAAATATTTAGGTTTATACTATGAATGTCAGTTGTTAAATGATTTGTTTGCTTTTTTGCAATTGGTCGTCTAACTATACTATTTCTACAGTAGAGTGATATCGAGAGCAAAGCTGTGATAGAGATTGGGTCATATGGTTATACATTCGAAGTAAAGGTATCATTTCTCGAGTTTCACTGCGAATCAGCCAGAAGGAAATTTATGATTCTCTAAACATAGGCATATCTAGTGACGTAACTTCCCAGTATGTTGGGAGGGTGTCAGGGATTCTTGCTCTGCAAGAATGAGATGCACAAGATGACAACAGGTTTGATAATGCCATTGCAGCAATTGGACTTATCGAGCACAGCCGTGTTTCCGTGAAGCTTGCAAGTTCCTATTTGCAGACCTGCCAACCTAATTGTTTTGAAACCTGGAGAATCTAAATTTTGTCTTTAAAAAGTAGGGATACTTGGTCAGAAACAGCTAGATCACAGAAATTTGTTAAGGGAATAAATATACTGATGAAATTTGGTGCTCGACAACCAGTTTATGACAGAAAATTATCTTGAGAAGCATCCCCATATCTGTTTTTAGTCCTTTCGCTAGTCAGTAAGCACTAAGAAAAAGCTTTTGTCATGTAGAAAGTCAAGGTGATCAAAATATTACAAGCAACTATGAATTGCAAAATTTTTCAAATGAATCGCCCAGAACTTAAGCGAGATGTCAGAGAACCTATAAAATAGCAGCGAGAAATCCATTGATTTCTGCTTGATGACGTCTTTAAAATCGGAAATATAGGTCGGGAGATCTGGAGAACACAGTCAAAATCGAGAGTCTCCGGGCAAAATCGGGAGAGTTGACAGGTCTATATTTCATTGTTATCAAGGAAAGCGTGTTCCATACAAAGTTCACGGCAGAGATTCATGAATTCTTCCAGAGCGCCAAGACAACACAAAGGAAAGCTGGCATCATCTTCTTGGTAAAGGAGGGTTGAAAGCCCTGTTACATGATACAAATCAAGCCTACAACTTCAAAGCATTATCTAAGAAAAGAAGCACATTTAATGGACAACTCTAACCACAAGCACTTGGCATTGATACAATTGCTACATAAAATTGCTGCTTTCACTGACCTCTACGCGGAGAAGGAGAAACTGACCTGACAAACGCAATTTCCCAGAAAAGGGCAACCCTATCCTTCTAACAAACAAATCAAACTTCAAGTTTCGAAATATTTTGCTGTGCAAATAATACCATAAAAGCTCATTTCTACTTAGCATTGGACTTCTCATGCTCACTTAATGCTCCGTGCATTTGCACATGTTCTCAAAGCGTAAGGCGCTCTGAAATGGGCTTTTTCCAGGCAGTTGCAATTAACGAAGTGAGTCATTCCATTATCTGGTAAAGGAATAAGCCACTTCATTGGATATAAATGAAAAGTGAAATGGCACAAGAAAGTCAACACACTTAGGAATATGCTCAGTTGCTAGACCTGACTCCAGTAGATTGCCCTACAAGAATACATTGCTGTCCCTTCTGCCCTAGGAAACGGCATTTCTGAAAAGGTGGGAGTGTACCACCATATGTCCCTTGAAGCTTCATTTCTTGGTACATCAGTATCGGTGTAAAGAGAGGAATAAGACATTAAAAAGAGAAAACTACGAAAGTGATATAGAAATCAGCAGCATTGACTCTTTCATAGATAAATCCGTGGAAGAGCAATTATTCAGCAGGATAAGCTGGAAAAGACTCTTGTTAAATAGTATTTTAGGTCTAAACACTATGCCAAAATTACTCTTAGTAGTAGTGAGCTGTCTGGTTCAATGAACATGTAAATCAAATCAACTTACATGGCTATATGCAGTAATAATGAACAAGGAGGTACTTGTACGTCCCATAGCATGGATCACCAAACACATAATTGAAAGGTCTTAGTAGGCAGTAGCGTCTTCCATTGCACGAAGCGGCAACTTTTGATTTAGAGCTGTAATTTAAGTAAATAAAATTTGATTAAAATAGTATTTCGAGATTTTCTAAGCATTTTCTTACCTTTTTGTGAATAAACTGACTAAAAGGGTTTCATTGCCTTTGTTAATTTCTCTAAGCTAGAACTTTAAATCTATATTTAACATTTCAAATGCAATACACGTCTTTTTTTTATAAGAAAAAAGTTTATTAGAAAATGAGGCTCAAATCGTCAACACCTTAAGAAAATCGTAAGAAAATCATGAGGCTCAATTTCCAAAATTATTTTTTTTATAGGCCAAAAAGCGGTATTTCGTTGTTATTGCATTCAAAATGCTATAGATGGAATTCAAATTCAAGTTTACAATATTATTAACGACAGTGTAGACCACTCTAGCCAGTTTATTTCAGTAAAAGTTAAGAAAAATTTAAGAAAATCTGAGGCTCAATTTCGAGAAATGTTAAGAAAATTGAGGCTCAGGCAAAATAATGATTTTCTTATAAAAAAAAACGTGTACTGATGTATTGTCAATTTCTGGCGAGCGAAGAAATTGAACTCAAGAATTTGAAACTTGCGACTTTCTTAAAATTTTCATAGGATTGTGAAATTTTGAGTCTTATTGTCTCATAAACTTATGTTTTATATAAAAAGCCGCTCAAGGGAGAGCTTCACGAGTACCTCAGCAACCAAGTTACGTGTCTGATCGGGTTACTCGTCTACGCATAACCACACTCGCTGATTCGCTCAAGGGCCATTCCCTGTGAAATAAAGCGTTCTTTGGAAGCTTCAAACAATCATAGCAAAAGAATTGGTAATGTGCTTACTGTGGAGCGTAACAGTGAGTGGTTCTGATTAAACTATGATGACACGTTCTTCTATTAGTTCTTCCATAGTTTGCGTAGCGAACTCTTATCTTTCTTCCATATGGGCATGTGATCCAGCGTGGTCTCCCTTCGCAAGCGACACCCACTTTGTACCCTGTTGTATAACATGGCGATTTACAGGAGTAAGTTAATTTATCAAAAGCTATACCTTAATTGTATAGAGTTCGCGCAGAATTCAAATTTGCATAGGCCTTAGGTACGCCAATAATACGCAGGACTAGCTCTGATTCAAGAACATTAAATAAAAACTATAAATAAAGCATATATTAAAGCCTTATTTAGCTAGAGAAGATTTACACAGAGAATCATGCACCCTTTTCTGATTCTTACACGACTATTTCTTTCATTCAGGGTTAGTCTCTCAGAAAAGTTTCTTTAGATATTCAACTTCATTGAATTGAATCCTTAAAATGTACAAATATTGTTCATCAGGGGCAGATGCAGAAAACATTCTGACTGCATAGCGTTTTACCAAGAACCTATATAGACATCAAAATATATAAACCAAAAGTTTTGCTTCATGATTGCTTGTATACCGGAAGTACATGACCTATTTGCTTGTATACCGGAAGTACATGACCTATTTGTACATATTTGAATTCTCTTATCTATACGAAATTCTTCATATAATTTCTTCATTGAAATGCCAGCTAAAACAAGGAAAAGTTTCTAGTTCTATGTGAAAAAGCAATGCTTTATCATACTAGAGCAAACAGAGCAAAAGAGAAAGCCATGTAGATTACACCACAACCAGAAATATCTGCTTTCAAGGCAAGGTTTTGAGTAATGTCTATTGCAATGGAGGGATTTCTATTGAAAGGCATATCAAATTTCGTCCAATGGGATTTGTGACATATCAAACTTGTGGTGCAGCAAGATTTCGATACCGTACCATTGCTTCCATCATCAAACAATAGAATCGTGACGGGTTATAAGGGTACCGCTGTATTGTGTCCAGGAGAATAGCTGAGAGACCAGTGTGGGCTACTCTATTGCCAGAGTGAGCTATACAATTTGATATTCCGAATATTGTGCACAATTCTTGTCTGATTCTAAATCACATAGCCAAATCAAGACCAGATTCAAGGTTATGTTCAAGTATTATTTTAAATTAAGTCACGAAAAATAACAGACAAACTGGAATTTCTTAAATACAAAACAGTTATTCCACAACTTTGAATGCCATGTGGAAGGCTTTTGATGCAATCTGTATCCAATCTTTCTGTTCATTTAAAAAGGCTTAACTAAAATGCTTAAAACAGCAGTATATTCTTACGCTTATTAGTTCAAATGCCAAAAGAAAGTTTGTACACTTACGGCGTCTTATGCAACTGTACGTAACTGACAAATACTTGTATGTCCCTCTACAAGGGTCGCCAAAAACACTGTTGCTGGCGTGAAGCAAGCAGGACCTCTTGTAATGACATTTTCTCTTGATTATATTGCTGGACCTGTTTGATGTTAGCAAGAAAGATGTGAGCGTTGATAAAATCAAAATTAAAAATTTACACTCTAAATTTCTTCTCATTTCAGCTTCAAGAGTCTAAAATATTCAATGCTTGAATTTGATATTATTGGACGGAAGGCTAGACAGAAAGGTGCTACATAATAAAGTTGACAAACATAGTGACTCCTGAGTCTAGACTTTCAAAACAAATGGATTAAAAAGAGCTGTAATTAATGGATATCAAATATATAGCATCGTCTGATATGTATAACTGCTAAGACTGTAATACATATATATATATATATATATATATATATATATATATATATATATATATATATATATATATATATATATATATATATATATATATATATATATATATATATATATATATGTGTGTGTGTGTGTGTGTGTGTGTGTGTGTGTGTGTGTGTGTGTGTGTGTGTGTGTGTATTTAGGATAGCTACAAGGTATCGGAGTGACTGAGGGGATCTGATAAGGTATAAATCCAACATGCATTGTTAACCAATGACAAATAGGCTCCGTTTCCATCTTTGATAAGTGCAAATTTCTGTACTCAGTGACAACTTTATCCCACTGTAATTTGCAGCCAAAGCTCGGCAACATCTTGGGTTGTAAGACCTTCTTTACTGCATCGAAAACTAGCTCTTGACAGGTGACTAGACAATCTTTCCTGTTTCGTGCTGGTTTATCCAGATTTTCAAAGAAAAGTACAGCTCTATTTATAACTGGGTGGACCAATGGGAATGAGGGACTCATTTTTCCGTTAAATGCACACAGAGCTTTTGAGCCAAAAGACTGAGAGGTCGCTCAAATCATAGAAATACTAGGACTAGAATGCGCGGTCTATTGTTCTCGCAGTCACAGGATAGTTAATCTATGTAAAGGCAAGATGGCTGCACAGTGAGGGCAAGAACACGGATCACACCGAAGTGTCTTTTTGACAAATCTATGGCATTGCAATGATAAGATCACGTTTAACTTTGACAAGAAAATACTTTCATCCAAAGGTGACATTACATTTTATCATTTAGTTCAATTCACGAGAAAAAAGCGGAAATACACCAGTTTTTCTATATTTTAGTAAACATGTTATCGTAACAATATGGTTAAAAGACGTGAAGAAAATGAACATGACACATTTGATCTGTGATCTACATATGATTTAGCCTATTCTATAAACAATCTGATAGAAGTGTTACGAGTTGAATCATTGTTTTCAACCAAAGCACTTGAATATAGAGCTTTGTCAAAGCGTAGTATTTGCCTGAAACTGCAGGTAATAGGAAGAACTACAGGTCTGAGTATTGCTATTTTTCTCTGTATGAAAATTGTTGAAATGCAACTTGTATGCATAAATAACTCAAATTTAGTATTCATGGTATCTTTTTCTATTGACTACAATCCAGACTATACTCAGCTTTATGCTGTTCATTGTAGAACAGAATGGTAAATGGGTCCTTGCCCTCAATCATTCTGCATGATGCTATCATCTCTCAAATCATTATCCAGGATATGGTCTTCCCTGGAGTAGCTCTGAGTGGACATAAATGTGGTGTTTCTTGCTTCTTTCAGTACAGAAAGTCTAACAGCAAATTTATTTTGTTAATAAAAGGATGCCCTAATACAGAGTGACTTTATAGCCAGTTTACCCACACAAGGTACTACATTGTAAACTAAATAAGATGTCAACAGCAAATGTCCATGCTTTTCACAGAGTAGAAGGGATGTTGTATCAGTAAAGTCATGAGAAACATATGTATCTGAATAAGTATATATTCCTGTGGCACACTCTGGATAACCATTTGATTCCAAAAGTGTCTTAGCAACAAGTCAAGAAATATAATGTAAACATCAGTATACCATATTCCAGATGAGATCAAAAAGAGTAAATTTCAATTGGAATCTATGAAAGCAGCAATGTTTGGGAGAAGTTTGGTCAAAGACATGCCATTTCCATCTTTGAAATGCAATGAAATCAAGCTTCAGGCTTTTGATTTCACTAAAGCTATTGATATTTATTGTTAGATTGGCATTTCTACCATGTTTGCTCTTCAAATTCAATGTATCAGACAATTCATTTATCAAAATATAAAGTCACATGTTCCCTTGCTATCTTCAAAACCTTTTAGTTTTACCTTCCTTTCAGTTTGCATTGCTGAAGAGATAGAATGACTAAATATTTGTGTGCAAACTCAAACCTTCATTTAGTTTTCTCACCTATGATGTTGAGATTTTGTTATATTGTCAAGATATAGGGTACTTTTTGTTGTGTCTAATTGAGGAGAAGAATTTGCTTCCAAAAATGTTTACCAATCTAATGGAACATTTTGATTGACTCTTTTCATTTGACAAAGTGCATCACTATTTAGCTTATTAGTTCAAAAGTATGCCAATGGGGTAGTTAAGTGCAGTGATGTACCAAGATACTATCCATTAGGGGAAGGGATGTTTTGACCAATTGACCAACAATTGCTTCTAGAAGAAAAAAGTCACAAAAAATACTGTGGCCAACTCTCTTGCGGTTTGGCTGACTTTTGACCAACTTTCTTGCAAATTTGAAAATTTTGGGGGGGCGTGACACCCCCACATCCCCATCAGCACATCTCTGGTTAAGTGCTTTTACAGTTCACATACTATTGCATTTGTGGCAAGATCATCACAATCTTTCCATAATCCACTTTACCTATAAACTTTGCTAATTTTTTGCTTCCATTCTGTCTCTTTTATAGTGTTCATTGATCATTAATTATTGTTAAATCTGGCTTACTGGCATTTGGAAGCTCTGACATTTACAAAGATGTCTGCTTCAAAAGCACATGCTCTCCTTCAATTCCAACAGACTAGTTAGTGTCAGGGGTAATATCCTGGGGCTCTGGGGGCATAGCCCTCTTGTTGAATTTATGGAGGATTCAAGGGTGCATCCCTCCTTTTAACAGAGTCGTTGAAAGTTGTTCTTAAATTTTTCTACTTTGCTCAAGATTTGCACCAGACTCATTTCAGTAATTGTTCACAATACAAATTATTGTCATTACCTGGCACAACCTCGGTGTTGAGTGGCATATCAAAGAATGAATTTGAGATCCTTTGCAGGATACTAGAGGCCTTTGTCTTCAAAATTCTGATCTGAGTCCCCTTGTTAAAGTTTCAATCTTACATCCTGGTTTCTGTGCTTTAAAAATCAATGGATTTCCGAAGCAAGTATCAAGATCCAAAATGTTCTTTGTTACTACTAATTTATTTTGAATTATATTTTATGCCAACTGACCACGGTAGCTAATCAGTGCTAATGAACTTTAATCTAGGTACAAACTGAAGAGGGAGTGTTGGAAAGTGAACAGATAGGTGGCAAACGAAAAAGGTGTTTTGGCTTCTTTCGAATGTGAAATGCACCCAAAAAAGCATCAGTAACAAAAAATCATTGAAGCATAGGCTTCGCTAACGATATTTGCTCATCTAGTTTTGTTTGAAGAAAATTATTTTGGCTTGAAGCAATATGGTTCATACGCCTCCCTTGAATCTTCGCAGTAAAAAGACGAGTAAATTTCTCCATCCATCAATAGTTCTATAAAATATATCATTCACAGCTTCCCCTTTTATCACTAAAACATGATCTACTTTGTCCATGCCAAAAATGCCATAGACTCTGCTATACTTCACAGTAGTCAACTGAAGTGTTATACTACCGGTTTAGCCTTTTGCCCTCACAAGCTACCATTTTAGATCCCCATAGAATAACTATGTCACGTGACGGAACCAGCATTCTAGTCCTACTATTTCTATGGCTCAAATACCTAGTCGGTAGCATCAGGTGTTAAGAAGAGAAATCAAAGAGGGATGGGAGAATCCACTCTTTGGAAAATTTCCAGAAATACATCCTTTACATCATAGGGAGACGTTCTTTTTGAACGTAAAGATATTCTTTCTCGTCAAAGAATGATAGACAGAGTTATTGCTGACAGTATGAGAACCTTCAATATACTTACATCCATGCATTAGAATGTCAGAGAGAAAAACGGACCATCTAATGGGAGTCAGAACCCTGTAAAATAATGTAACTGGGGGCAGGCATGACAACTGGGTGGGAAATTACCCCCTAGACCTCCAGGACTGTACCTTTTGTGGATTAATAAAAACTAGCCTTCCTCCTTTCGCTGCTTATCAATCATCCATAGAAATTTCTTACTATTTACGTTTGTCACAGATGCAAACGAGGCCATAGAAAGCCAAAATCTACCTGTAAAACACGAATGTCTCTTTATTTTTCAATTCTTATGTGCAAGGAGAATTTATATGTGTCATCAGTGTCCTCAGCGTCCCATGCGCGTTGATCTTTTGCAATTTGAGGAATTTATTGCAAGTGGCTCTCAAGCGAAAGATGAACGCAGCAATTTCTATAATTATTCAGGCAGTGTTTACACGAAGATGGGCGAATATCTGGTCACTCAAGTATTTCACCAGATTGGCGTTGCATTTGCATGAGCTGCCTTTCTGCTCGCAAACTAGGTAGCTTAGTGTGCAAATATTTTACCACTTACGAAAGCATACTTCATTGGATCTCGACCTGTCTAGTTAGCAACCGGCCTCTTGTAAACGACTTTGACCGGCCAAACACATCCAAAAAATAGAATTTAGACTCCTAATTAAGAGAATAAAAATTAATTGCAGAATCTTGTGGGTAAGTTTTGTATGGACATCCCTGCAGGACACAAGAAATGAACTTCATTGAGAGGCCTTGTTTACCACGTGTATGGCTACTTAATCCTGGTCCATATAGCTACATCGCAAAGCATCGTTGATCATTGCTGATGAGGGTTTGCGATGCTTGTGATATATTTAAAACATCATATCTTACCCATCACCGAGGGTCGCAGACTGACTTCAGTCATCACCGATGAACCAAAAAAGTTTGTTTCTTGCGATTACCAGCGACCATCGCTGATGAAGAGAAGTTCATGACTATCGGCGATCATCGCCGACTAAGTTTATTTTTCAGTGCTATACAGTCAAGGCAACAGAATAAGTTCTACTGTGAATCGCATGACGAGAAGATAGCTTAGGACTCTGATTCAGAAACAAACATGGTCTGCAATTGAAAGATTTATGAATATAGTTAGGAAAGTTGTCTTTTTCTTCGATTTACCTCCTTTCCCCAATTCCTTGGGGCTTGGAGGGTGCCTCTGAGAGGACGTCAGTTGTGGCGCGAGCATTTAGGACCGGATGCCCTTCCTGACGTCACCGATGGCATGCTGTGGGCCTCGAATCCATGACCATGTTGGTCTTAGTCGAGTGTACCAGTTATTAATTTGTTTAATTTTTGTTTGGAGAATATTGTAAGTTTGGATTATGATATTGTTGGTATTTTTTGTGACGATCAGTGTGTCTTTCCATTCAGAAATACTTGGCATAGAATATTTGAAGGTATTTACTAATCGACTTCAAAAATAGGTGATGGAACTTTTCAAAAGCAAGGGATAGCCAAGCATTTCTTCTTTCAATTTGAAAACACAGGCTCCCGGCAGTTAATATTCAGTAGGCCTATGTTATCACGTGACTACCTGTGATGTCAGAAAGGAGCCATCCCTGATGTTCTGCGATATATGAGAACAGACGACGTTCTGGTATAGCAAGCATCGCAAGGTCCTCATCAGAGATGATCGCCGACAGTCTGCCATATATTAGAGTCAAGCTTTAGGAAACTAATATTTGGCCGTTGAAGTATTCGGTCAGTCACGTGTAAACGTAGCCTAAAATGCTCCATCGAAGGGCTTGGTGAATAACCTTATAACTTACCGGCTTGCTGAGCAGGACGTTGTTCTGATTAAATGGCTCGGACATGTGTTTCTCTCTTTTCTGCCATAACTTGCTCTGGTTATGCTGATCACTCGTCCCCATGGACACGATATCCTTCGCCTTCTACCCTCACAAAGTACCACACGATTGTAGGCTACAAGCAAATATTATCAATCCAAAATTACTCCTAAATAGGATCAATCTAAAATCATACGATTGTAAAATAGATCATATATATCAAATTCCAAACATGCTGTAAGCAGTCCTCATTACTTTACAACGGAGACCCATTATGAGGTCAGTTTCTTTGAGGAGAGGCTAAAGACAGAGCTTCGAAAAAGAAAGAAGGAGGTGCAAATATCCTCAGGGCTTAAATGTGTCAGGGGCCTCATAAGTCTCTCTGCCTTATGGTATAAGAAGGTCTGACAAAGGAGGAATAGCAGTTGCCTTTTGAAAGTTACTGCACAGATCCTTTGCTTTTCTGCAAACCAAATCAAATCAAATCAAACGTTCTTACAGTTGCCTTGCTTGTTGCTAGTTAGAAACCACTTTACACTAACTATTTACATACACGCATTACTTTTATAACATTCCGCTAAAAAAGTAAAATACTTAATAACAATAAATGCTTATTATGTTCAACTGTGACACGAACAAGTCTTCCCATCCCAGTATCGTATTTTTCTTTTAAAATTATTTATGGAAGTTGCTAGTCTTTAATGCTTTCTGTGCACTCTTCGCTCACAGAAGGCTTCATCTTTCTCTCTGTATCCAGAGCCTCTAGCAATTTTAAGTATTCCTATCAAGGGCAGTCGCGAGTGGGAGGCGCAGGCGGGGTCTCACCCTCCCGGAAGATGTTATGTCGGCAAATCCTGCCTCTTATCGATAAATCTTACGCTTCTTTGGGAAATTTTGCAACTTTTAAACACAAACTTAAGGCTGTATTCGCTCATGTCATAGGCTGAAATAAGTGTGCAGCATTCTCTCAGCAATTTAGGAAGCTTCAGACAATTTCATCGGCATATATTAGCCAGTTTTATCGGAACATATTCGAAAGTTTCATCAGAGTACATTTAACAGCTTCATCAGATTTTTCAACAAGCTTCATAACTTTTCGGTAATATACTCTCAGCTGTCACCATACTTAATGTTTAATGAATTGATAGCCACTTTGTTCAGCAATGAAACGATCTTATGGCAATGGAACGGTTTTAGAACAGCTAAAATATACACTTATTTAAACAGTTGAATAGGTGCCTTAATTTATGAAAGCTTGAGAAGTCAGTTCAAATTTAATATTTTCTTTCGCTCCAATATTTACTGTCGGCAAATGACAAACATTTTCTCCTTGCTTTCAAGAATGTCTGCTTCTTCCTGCTTTTCCAATGCAGTTCTGATATGAAAAAGGGCGCTGGTCACACTAGTAGCCAAAATAAATCGCGTGGTTTTCAAAAATACTCTTGGGGGCTCCACCCCAACACCCTTTGCCTTCCACATTACCACAATGCACCCATTTTCTTAAAGTAACTCCAGCTGCCACGTGCATCCAATCTGTAGTGCCAGTTCAAACCCCCCCCCAGCCAGCTGGTAATCCCCTCGCTACGGCCTTGGTCATATCTAAAGGCATGGTATGTGTATCTGAAAACATTGCAGTACAACCCATTTTAAATGTGTATCTGTTATGCTCGACTTATGACTTTAGAAATGGTGCCAAAAGCATAAATTTCGGACAGCTGTTGAAATTCAGGTCTGTAACATCACTAAGCCTGCCTGCTGTGCCAGTGTATAAAGATAATAAAAGTCTTAAGTTTTACCTGATCTTCTGCATCTGTAAAGGACCCATATGTACTTATATGTTCCATAGCAGGGATCTCCAAATACTGAATTGCTTGCGAACAAAGAGCATGATCGTCTACCATTGCATGATCTTTTGATTATGCCAGATGAGCTACAGAAGCAATTGTCACACATTCAATCATTCAATCAACCAAACATCAATCTCAAAATGAATTAATGACTAAATCAATCAATCAATCAATCAATCCATTACTTAATTAATCAATCAGTTAATCATTAACTGAATTAGTCAATTATTCATTTCATTTTTGTGTTGTTACTGAGGGTGGCCATTAATATAGCAGATTAATAAATAGCCGTTAGTTCAAAACTTGCAAGCTAAAGTATTTCAATCATTTACTGCTCTGAAAACGTCACTCAATGACGTAGTCATCCATTAAGTCAAACTTGGACTCATCTATACAACATGAAAGGAAAAAATTCAAACCTCAAACATACAGCGGCTGAAAAATGAAGTAACCAAGTAATCCTACATAGACCCAATATGGATCCAACATTGCTTTAATTTCTATCCACATCGACCAACGTTGGTCATCATCACCATCATCACCATCACCATCATCGCGATCATCATCATCACCATCAGAATCATCATCATCATCATCATCATCATAATCATCATCATAATCATCATCATAATCATCATCATAATCATCATCATAATCATCATCATAATCATCATCATTATCATCACTATCACAATTTTTAAATGGATATGCATATTAGTTTAATGAGACCTGCTGTTCCTTAGTGCTAATAGAAGAATTAAGTACATGAGTGTATGAATACATGAACAATTAAAAATCATCCTATGTAAATCCAACAGTAGTGCATTGCAAACTAAACTATACTGCTAGAAAAATTGAAAATTTAAATTTTCTGTCGTCGTCACAAGTTCAGATTTCACTTTATGGATATAAGTAGCAATGATATGAAATATAACTGACCGTGGAGAATTGCATCTTGTTGTGCGTATAAGTGAGCTAGGGCATGTTCTTCTACTGTTTCGTCCATAATTAGCCCGGATAATGGATAGTGTATAGCCATTCCCGCAGGATATTGTCGATTTCCTCCCTTCACATACAACTCTTTGTCTGAAGCCTTTGTAAAATAAAAGCGATGTTTACAATTAGTTGCAATTACTTCAATCTCACCTGATTGCTTTCAACTTTTTCAACAGGGACTCCGTAAACATGGGGGTCGCGTAAGCAGCTACTCCTGTCCTCAACGGACGGGGGCAGAAAAAAGTATCTTAAGATCTTAAGCCATCTTGAAGGTTTCTCCCTAAGACATTAAATAAGTACAAGCCACAAGTGCACAAAATTAGCATTGACAAAGCAGTAATAGCCGCGAACAACTCAGAGTCTAAAATTCAGATTCACGTGGTAAAGGTTAAATAAAATCTCATGTCAAATTGGAAGACTTTATTATGACTAGTCTCTGGTAAAATTAATCTGAAAATTTTCAGCAAGGAAGAAAAATGTAAAACGAGGCTTGCTCATGGCTTCCATTTTCAGAAAGTTACCCCGGGCCTAAATGAGCCGTCAAGTCGGCCCCTAATTTTTTTCCACCGATCGACATGTTCGGGCTAAAAGTTATGCTTTCGCATGTGCGCGACATTTAAACGAGTTAATGGCTCAGAACGGACGCAGTTCAATCTACGAAAGTTTATATCAGCAGCCTCAGAAAATTTGCCGGTTCTTGCTACAATTTATTGTAATAATCAACCAAAAATAGCAAAATTTTAAATAAATATTTAAATAAAAATGGTCCAGACCTCACTACCAAACTTTCAGAACACTTATTTCATGATATGGTCTAGATGTTAGCTCAGTGGAAATATCAGCGGAGTAATACCAGATATGAATTTAGCAGCCATATATAACGCAAGTGTTAACTTGAAGATTGTTTGTTATCAAACTGATATTTCTTTATAGTACAGTTCTTTGGCAACTATTTTTCCAAATTTCTTTCGAAAAACTAATCTTAAGAAAGCAGAATCATCCCTCTTTCTTATCATTGTAGTCTAACAGACCCTACTGTATAGGGTAATGAAATACTTTTAATTTTGCCCAAGGCGTATATCTCGTTACTTTTTCATGAACCCAAAGTAGCCCATCTTTTGGTCCTTGCCAATGAAAATTCCCACCTGGCCTCTCAACAAAACTTATAGATCTTAAAAGCAACAACTCATTCTTCGCTTACTTGGCACCCAATGTTATGGGGAGTGTTGCCTGTTCAGGATATCTTAGTTTCTATGAGCGTAACATTTAGGCCTATTTTCCCTACAGCTAACAATGAGTTTGAGCACAATTTGACACAGCTTGCAACGAGTTTGAGCTCTGTTATGCCTACCATGACTGGACCAATCAACAAGTTAATACAGAAATGAATATTACCTCTAGAAAAACCACGGATATGTTAAGAATGTCAACAAACAGCAATCTTTTTAAATTTTCACAATATTTGTTCTGCACAACTGTCGTGTGCCTTTGCTTCCTGCGGCAACCTACCATGTCTCGTTTTCGTTTTACATTTTCCCTCTTGCTAACATTTTCAAATAACTTTGCTCAGACATTCAAATTCAATGAATTGAATCATTGATGGTTAAGAGTCATTGTTCAAAAAGCAACATATCCTAACATTTAGAACTTCTGACACTTTATTGATTGCTGTTTTTATCCCAATTTTTATGCTAATAAGGCAATAAGTAATGTTAGGTGCAGGAACTTGAAATTGAGCGAAAGTACACAAATTTATATCAGCATTGCAACTAATATTTTCATGCTTGCTCTTGAATTTTTCCAACACAGCAGTTCACTGTAGTAGCTAGTAGCAGAAAAGAAATCATATTTTAATTTGCTTTGCAAACAATAAACTCAAAGCAATGCTAAGGGGAAGCATAAAGATTGTTTACACCTGCACTGTTATCAATTATTGATCAAAAGCTCCAATTGCATGTGTATCAAATGTTATATATCATACTCATTATTTTCAACACTTTATTTTTATTATTGGCCTAGCTAACTCGCTACTTCAGGTATAAATGCAACTATTTAAGCACTCGCTAATGTGAATTCGGAAAATATGAGAAAATGGAAAGTTATTGCTGAAAAAATCTTTATCAAGTGGTGATAGCGATACTTGATCAAGAAAGGCTAGCCAATGGAAATTGTTATAAAAACTCTATATATACCAGATCCCCAAGTGGCTGGAATGCCATCTGTGAAGAAGAAACTAATGAGAACAAAAGCCAGTACTTTCGCCATCTTCCAACTTTCTTGAAGTTTCGGATGAAAGCAGATGTCGTGCAGCAGAATATATATCCTTAGGTGAACAATTGAAGTGATTATCAAGAACATATTTCCAAGAAAAACATGAAACACAAATAACCCACGACAATTCCTAACTCTCACAATATTTCTTTAAAGCATCTAACAAAGGATCCCCACAAAAGAAGTCTGCATATTAGAAGGAGGGGCTAGCAAAGTTATAAATCTAATTACACAGGTGGGGTGTTGCTTAGCTATAAGTGGACATCTTTTCAGAGCAATATCTCTTTATTTCATGTTGATGTTTTTATGCGGTTTGCAAATCCTCCCACCTCTCATATAGAGGCAGGCTTCTCTAAGAGAGATAGGAGGATTTGCATATCACTTTATTTTCATCTCCATTCATTGAGGGTTGGAAAATAAGGAGAGATAAAAGAAAGGAGTATATTGCCCTTCTCTTTCTAAAAGTGCTTTTCTATGCAGCTCATTGGTTATCTTCTAACTCAACCACTACTGCAGTGGATACATTTTCTACTTATTTGTCTACGTATTTGCGTATGTGTCTGTGGATGTGTGTGGGTATGTGTGGGTGTGTGTAGGTTTCGCCTTGCCAGAACTACAGAAGGAAGCACTCAGAAAAAGGGGGCACATACATTCAAGTACATCACTACAAGTATCTATGGGTAGAATAAACTATTGACAGAGACAGCACAGTGAGAAGTTACTCAATGAAACGCTTGATACAAGCATAGCAAACACTCTTTGCGAGGTGAATCATATAGGTTAATCAACATATAGTGAGAATAACTATAGATTCTTACACTATGAGCCCAGTAGGCCTTTTTCAAAATTCTTTTGTGTATAACCAAACATGAATGTGATCATGAAGCTTCTCAGCCAGAAACAACTTCAGGCCTTCAGTGCTGACTATTTTTTCTCCCTTCGGTAATCAACTGCCAGTTTCAGTGAATTATTTATTTCAACCAACTAGCGTATTTCATACCAATTTATCTCAATCAAACATATAAATGCATTTACTTAGAGAGAAAGAGTGAACTGTCTTCAAAGCAGGGTTGCCAGTTTGGTAATTTAGTTGAGACACCTGACAACTTAGGCACTTTAAGTGCCAGTTGACAACTAAAAATTGAGATTTATCAACTCTCTAGATGTTGGTAATATTTTGACTCTTTTACAAAATTTCCAGATCCTTTCTGTATCATACTAATCATGTGAGTTGTTATCTATGATATTACAAGCCTGTTGTTGAAATTTTTGCCAACAAACCTCATTGGATAGCACTAGGCATGCCAATTTCCAATGCTTACTGTTCATCGGATTTTGTTTTATTGTTGTTGTTCTTTGAATCTGATTTTCTGGTTAATTTTATTTTAAGCTACGGCAGTTATCTTTACAATATTAATCTCAACTTGCTATCTTATGGAGCGGCATGTCTGCTTTTATTGTGTAGTTTCATTTGACTACTTTCAAAATGAGTATGCGCAAGTTAAGACGCTATTGTTGGGAAAATGATTTGGGAACTGTTTGCAATTCCTCAAGCTAAGCTTGGTTTCTTTTATCCAAGACCATTTGGCAACCCACCTTAAAAGGGCCAAAATTAATCTCAGTTGAGGTCTATGTGCATATCTTCTTTTGGCATAATGGCAAGACAACGATGAGGGCCCTTAAGGGTTTAAGGGGGAACAAGGGAGCTTGCCATTTCTGTTAACAGGAAAATGGACACATGAGAGAATTCTTAGAGGGAAATAGGGATTAAAATGGAATTCTGACAGCAATTTGGCATTTCACTTTAAGGAACACTCAAAAAGCATTTTTGGGAACAAGAAAGATTTTTGAAACTTTTCTAGGAAACATGGGAACACAGACCCCCCTAGGAGTCATTCACTTAGTGCGTACGCACGAAGGGGGAGGGAGTCAAGCAAGAATAGACGCCATGCATATAAGGAGGAGGACGGCTGACACATCTAAGTACCTACGTAAAGATTCCTTCTTATTTGTATTTGCATTCTTATCATGTATTTTGTCATAATTTTGTATGCAAAGTACTTTTAGATACTTTCTTATCTTTTGTGACGACTTTGGTTACTGTTTTATAAAAGATTTGCCATGATTATTTTCCTGTCTCTCAAATGTTTTAATGACTTTTTCTTTATGGAATTATTTACTGGATATTTAAAAACATTCACGATAGAAGTGGGGGTATCAGATTGGCAAGAGTGTAAAAAAGGTGATCATAATAGGAGGAGGGGATACAATTTTTGCCATTTTAGTGCGTACGTACTAATTGAATGACCCCCAAAGTGGCCTCTGACGATTGCAAAGTATTTAAAAAATTGCTGGTGGAGGAAAAAAGCTAATATCCATTTGCACAGGGGTGGCACTTACTAACCCATAGTTATGGGGCTCATTGTCCCATAATCCAATATTGTTTGCAAAGAAAATTTACGTCAATGCATAATTCAATCAAATACCAGAGGATCATTGGCAGCTACGCTTGTGAAAAAGTCAATTAATTGACAACAGGCATTGACTGCTCTGTATTATCTTGTAAGTATCAAGTGATTTCGATGTCAGAATTTATTTGTTGGGTTCCAAAGGCAAGAATGTACTCAAGACTGTTGAAAGTCAGCCTGTTTATTGAAAAATGTCATGCATTAAGTTTTGTTATGGTATGCTAGAAGGGTTGGCGTTGAAGGGCCAAATACATGGCACTTTCTTGAAATTGGCGTTACTATTCTAGGATTTAGTTTGCTACTTACACCAAATTAACTCTTTTTCATAAAGGTCATGCAATTTTATGTTTCATAATTTAGACTACTTGTGCACGTTGACCAATAGGAAATAGACAAGATAGTAAAGCACGCCACTTGACCCTTACGTCATCTTAATCATTATTAGTCAATGCACATTCTCTGCCAGCCAAATCAACGATTTTAGAAGGCGGAGAAGATGCATTGACCAATCAAGATAGAGATTACGCAATGGTCATGTGACTTGGTGTAGTGCCTTATTGATTGAAGCAGGGTTGCCAGATTAGCATGTTAAATGCCAAAATTCACAATTTTGGCATTTTTGTAGAGTTATTTAGAATTCAAAAATTGCATTTGGCAGATTTTTTAATTTTGTATTATTTTTGGCATTTTTCTGAGCACAGTTTCACGAAGTGCTATTTGTTATCTTTTACAGAGTTTCTGAATAATATAAATCTAAACAAGTATGCTTGCGTGGCTTATCGAAGGTTACTGAAGGAATTTTACTATAGTTATTTCAACTTATTAATTAACGTCACTGTGCTATGCGGTCATTCTAGGAGTGAAAATGTAAAATGCTCTGCAGCTTCATTGCCACTGTGGAGGAGTTTTGGATTTGGTTAAATTTTAATTCAATTTGGCATAAAATTGTAACCATTTGTCATATTTTGACTTTTTAAGTCTGGCAACCCTGGATTGAAGATGCAGCTGAAGTGGCATAGATGTAAATAACTGAATAACCGCCTTTGGCGCTTATTCAAAACTTTGTCTTAAGCCTGGAGCTACTATTAGAGTGGGGAGAAGGGGTGGCTATGCGAAAATTGCACTTATTAATTATTGCTCTGTACAGGTAACACAATCCACAATCATGCGATTACATATTTTGCAACAAGATTTTGAATTTGCGCACTGTCATTTGAGTTCAAATTTTGAATTTCAAAACAAAGACTCTCCAAAATCAAATTTGAGTGAGGGAGACATTCAAAAAAGCAAACGAGATATTGAAATATTGAGATATTGAGAGCAGTGCTATTGAGAGCAGTGATGAGCTACTTTGACAAAGCATATGGCATTAAGTTTAATTGAAGCATAAGAGTGCAGTATGTGCATAGAAACCAACTTGCTTCATGTTTTGAAAAACTGGACTGTAAGATGGACGACTGAGAAGAAGCGCTAATTTAAGACAAACATGCTGTCGGTGCTTGTAAAAAGGATGAAATCCTCATTGCAATCACAAAGCTGGCATTGCTAAGCTAAAGGGGGCAATTTGGGTGGCCACTTTTCCAATGGAGCAGAAAACCTGGTGTTATGGGGCCCTTCCACGTACGGAGAGAAAATGTTTGCAGATACAAGTAAAGAGACATGCAAAACGTTGAGTAGATTTTAGTAGCCCGACTAAGCAGTCTCAAAGTAATGAAAACTATTAAAACAGACTTCAGAACAAGCAAAACAGAAGATGATTAACCCACAAACAAACTATCGATTGTACATTCCAGCTAATCAATTGGGATACTGGCTATGGACTGCATGTTTCTTTGGTTTTTTTGCAACACAAACGGTCTTTACCTTACGCTTTATTTTCATACTACTTTTTTGAAACCCACCAGAAGATTTGGGGCCCTCATCTGCTTGTCGGCACCTAGACACATGCACGGTGTGCCCTTTGGTTAGTACAGCCCTCCTTATTTGGGGATCATTCAGATGTTACGTAATGCTTCTATTACTTGTTATTATGTTGTCATATGGAAGACTATGCTAAGAAGCGTTGCCAGCGAGGAATTGCCTCACAATCAATCAATAACATCGGTGTGCAAGGTTGAATGAACATAGTTCAAAAGTTCAATAGAAAGCCAAATAGGCAGAAAAACAACAGCGAAAACATTGCAATATGGGAAGTAAGGCAGGAAAATGAGCACATCGATACTGCCATCTATAAAACCTAACTAATTTCGCAGGTCATTTTGAACCTGGCCCATAGCATACGTAGCGGCACAGTCACTAAAGAGTAGTGAAATTAATGGCAGGGAAATAAATACAAGAAAATGTGATTCATCAGTTATCAATCTGCAATCAGCACTTCAGGGGCTTAATGACAGTACGTTTCACAATTACAGGTACCCAGCACCGAAGATGGGATACTATCGTATCTTCAGAGGAGTAGGGATATGGAAGACACCTTCTGTATGGCAGTAGTATGAAAAGAATATGAATATTAATTCAGAAGTTAAAAATGTGTGCTATATAGTTGATTATATCGGTACTAGAAAATGTTATGATGGGGACTGACAGCATTTTCCATAAGAATGCCTCATTTTTCACTTAGCATAAGTATTCTCATAATCTTTTGGTATTAAGCCTCAGTTGTACTTCCATTATTCTTAAACATCAAATGAATGGCTGAGATTGAAAAGCAAGTGCATATATTCAAATCTATATTGGTGTTTTTCTTCATCATAAAGCAAATAAAATGAGGAGCAAAACAATACATATTGTCTCGATAGTGCAGAAGCTAATCTAAAAGCAGCATTATGACTCAACACATAAAAATTTCAAGTCTTTTGGCGCCTTTTAGAGGAGGCTCGAGCATTCATTAAAGAAAATCATGTTTAAGTTATCGTCAAGCATTCTGAATGCTTGGAAATAACTGCAAGTAAACTGATACTTCTCCCTCATTTAAGAAGTTGAGAACCATGCTTGCATATTCTCAATGAATCAGCTTATTTATTACGTAATGTGATAATTTTAGTTGCCGAATTTGGTAAATATTGGCTTGGTGTATTTTGCAAGATTGAAAATAAGTTCTGAACACTTCCAAATAAAAGTAAGTGTGCTTCTTTTCTTGTGCCATAATAGAGAGGTGATGAGATATGTGGCTAGACGATGACCATGAATAGCATCCCTTTTTGGACATTTTAATACTCTGAGATGAATACTGGGAGTTTTCAGTAGTCCTGGAGCAAAGTTGGAAAAAGGATTATTTTGAAATACATTCAAAATATTACAAATTGCTACAAATATTACAATTTTCTATGCGCTTCCTCTCTGAAACTTTATCAGTCCTTTTGCAATAGCAACCCTATTTCCTTCCGAAGTTTGACATTACAATAAAAAAGCATATATTAATGCTGAGGATAACTTTTATTGACCTCAAGTGTAATCTAAAAATAATACAAGGCTCATCAAGGCAATGCTGTGTTTATTTGGGTTCTTTTTTGATTGAATTTTGTACTATAGATACCACAGCTGTGTTCTGCTCGACTCTTGTCATGCATTTATCATGAAATATGACATCTAAGAAAATTGATATTATCTTTCCTTTATTTTCCAGTCAATTTAGTCATTTGTCGCCAAAGAATATAAAAATAAGCGTAGACTGAAAATCCAAGAGTTTCAGAATATTGAGGCTCAGTGAAATCCAACATATTCATATTAAGTAAGCATATATTTGAAAATGGCAATCTACTCTTTCAGGTTCCTTTGGTATCTTAACTGGAGATTTTGACAACAAGCAGAACACTGACCTTACCTGATAAGGCCTAGTAGAGCTTGAGCTCTCTTAGTGCAGTCACGACTGTCAGTTGCATTTTGTCTCTCTCTGTTGCATTTCCTCCTCTCACATGCATTCATTTCTCCCACTCTGGTGCATTCCTCCTCCTTCGTGTACTTTCTCCGCGGCTTTACTTATTAATTTACCACATTAGAGATTGACAGCAACGCTACAGTACTCTCGATTTTACCTCTGTTTACACCAATTCTTTGGGGCTTTGAGGGTTCCTCTGAGAGGACTTTAGTTCTGACACGAGCATTTAGGACCGGATGCCCTTCCTGACGTCACCAATGGTGGGGAAGTACGGATATCAGCCTGCAGTTAGTTCTATCGATTTCTAAACCACCTTTAAAGACGGGGGACACATGGCCAATTTTCCAAGAGTCAGGAAATCTACCTATCTATCTATCTATCTATCTATCTATCTATCTATCTATCTATCTATCTATCTGTCTGTCTGTCTGTCTGTCTGTCTGTCTGTCTGTCTGTCTGTCTGTCTGTCTGTCTGTCTGTCTATCTATCTATCTATCTATCTATTGGCTGATTCATAGATTCAGCCAGTGGCGTAGCTACGATTTGGCAGTGAAGGGGCGAAACCCGGACAAATTCCGACGAAATTTAGGGATGTTGTGTTGACAAGT